>JAGFPH010012254.1:0-30987 GCA_018207615.1 Philaenus spumarius | reverse complement strand
TGATAATAGTGCGTTTAGATCGATGTCATCGAATCGTAAACAATTTTATTGATTCTATAATTATTCCATCATATCTTGTTTTAGTTACTAGTTGACTTTGTTAACAACGACTAATCTATTTATGTTAAACATGAAGTTATTGAACGCTCTGGCCTGAAAGACCGTGTTGTGGCTGGCCAAAACAACAAGTTATTGAGTGCCAAGACTATTGTTATTTTAAATTTACGATCTATTTCATTTCAACATTATTTGAGGGCTTTCTGTATGACATTTAAGAGAATCGATTGCAGAGGATCCAACTGCGTATCTATACATATAAATAAAATTGAAGTGTCTGTGAATTCCAAATGTAAGTTTTTTTCTAAGATCATATGTTTATTCACACATTACCAAAACCTAAACGCACGTTTATAAATTTGTTTTTATCCGGCCGGGCTTATCTGTCTGTTTGTTTGGCCGGGCTAATCTCTAGAATAGCTGAATTGATTTTGACGAAACTTTCACTAACACGTAGTATATTGACTTTTCGTAGTATATTTTAGGCTACTTTTTATATATTTAAAACTCCTGTTAAAAAATTGAAAAAATGTAAACATTGTGGACAAATGTTATGAATATTGCGTGTCTATTTCCATCTATGTCTTACAATAGCCTAAGTGCAGGTCACAGATACCCCACCACCCATCTTAAATCGAAGTGCCTCTGTCCTAATCAATCATCTTTTCCGTTAAAATTCCTATTAAAAAATTGAAAAAAAACAAATTTAGGAATTTTTTGGTTTTCATTGGCATCACCATGTCAAAGCAGGGGCACAGCCCCTAGTCATACATAATAGTTTTTTGACAACTTACTTTAATTGATTGTTCCTAACATAATAACACAATAATGAAGCAAATAATTCTAAAATTATTCCAAGCATAGCAAAATTGCAAATACGTTATATTGGGAAAGATGATAATTTTGAATAATCATAATGATAATCGTTATCAAAAACCAATACATAAGAAAATGTTACTGTAACGTTTATACAAGTTATATTTAATTTGTATTTAATTTATAAACGTTTAAAGTATATTTAATTCTAGTTTCAATACTCCTTAAGTTCAACAGGGTCAACCAGGAAGTCAAGAAATTGCTTTTGGATTAGGAAAGTCGGGGAAGTTAAAAAAAAAAACAGGCCAACAATCGGGGAAATTTTGTTTCAAATCTAAAAAGTCTTGAAACATCTAGCTAACTTCTTAAGTTCACATGTAAAGTTGAACTATTAGCCTATAGTTCAGGATCTGAAGGGGGTTGAGTATGCATGGAAAGCCTGACGCAATTTTATTTCTGTTATTGTTATAGGCACTATAGTGATCATGAAAAGCCATGTTGTCGCCCCCCCCCCCCAGCGTGGTCGACATCGCCGGGGGGAATATGGTGGGGGCGCCGTTTATTAAAAACGCTTATAACTTGAGAACCGTTCAAGATAAAACATCAAAAAAAGCGACAATATACTCCATAAATATGAGCTTTAAAAAAGGTTTTTACGTTTATAGTCGTATAGTTGTTGGTTTATGATTAAAGAGCATTTGTATTAGTAAATTAACAAAAATGGCGATTCAAATAAGCAAAACCAATAACAACTGTAATATTTTACTGTAAAAGAAATTATAAAGTTATATAAAGTTAATTTCATAGTTTTTTTGTGCCATACAATTTTTAATCTGAAGTAAATCTATTTTGTTCTAAGTGCAATTAACTCAAAGCAAGCTACTACTTTAGTTCCTCGTGTATTATATGTTAACATAAAATTTTAATCTAAACATTATTGATTTATATAGGTATAGGACTACTGATAAATCGTTTAACCTCTATGTATCAAGGTTGATAACGATGTTTTTAATTACACGTATTCATGCCGTTATTTTAATCTGTAACATTGAATTGTAAAAGCTTTCGGTTGTTTTAATTGACAAACAAATTGGTTTAGTAATATTTAAACATTAAAACAAGATACAGGCTTTCGTAAGAAATATTTACGACCGCCGACAAATGACCGAAAACGGCGTCAAAAAGTAGGCGTTTATACCTTACGAGATTTAAAAAGTTAAGCGTAAATTCCAAATGCCTCTGTCCTATAATCAATCGTCATTTAATCTGTTTGCATTTGCTTCGCCGACCTCCGCTAGGGTTGGTGAGCGAAGCGAACATGGTGTTGAGCCCTTTAGTCTAACATAAAAATGTTTAAACAAACATTTAACTTTTAAGAACATATAAAGTAAAGCTATTTAATCCACAAATTATGCGAAACATCACTATCATCGTCATACCTAATACATAATTATTTTTTATTTTGTAATTATTGATGGCCAAATGTTATTAATTAAAATTTTAATTGCTAAAAAACATGATAATTGTTATGTAAAATGTGCTTTAAGTACACCGTTAAAAGCCTTTTAGATCTCATCTTCCCACTATAAAGTCAGTTCGAAGGGACAGTGAGTTCTTTATGTTTGTAGTTTAATTACAGTAGTATGAAAGCCTACAATATACAGACTAACATCTAGTTTAAGATTTTATCAACGCTCTCTAAATAACGTCTTTTTATTGTTTAAAAGTTCTAGCTCCAGTATATTGAAATTTAAAGATAGTAAGAAAACTGCAAATTAAATCTATATTCTTTAGCACTTCACTGAATCCACAAATTATATTTCAAGGTCCTTTACTTGCCCTTTAAATGTTGCCTTTGAAAATATTACACTCACACACTCACTACTACTTCAAAATATTTAAAAAAAAACTGTAACTTCAAGAGTTTGTTTCCCACACCAAAACTAATAAAAGTGCACAAATAAGAATGTTAGAGTTTGCATGGTAGGTCCAGTTTCGAAAAATAATAACTAAACTGATTTTCTTCACTCATTTTAAAACGGCGGCTATACAAATTCGTTAAACGATAATAGTTTATATAACTGCGTTTTACCAAAAAATATCAACTGACAAAAAGTATTTTCTCTTTACAAAATGAATCTAACCAACAAAAAAAAAAACCCAGATCATCGAACATCGAATTGCCACTGAATCCAAGTTCGTTTGAGTGTATATTTTTTGGGGCACAGAAAGGCACATAAGTTCTAAGGTTACAAATTACCATTATTTGTAATAGGGATTGTTCCTCAAATCCCGCAAATTTTTAGATATTTTAATAATAACTGTCTTAGTTATAGAAGCTTCAAAATTTCCTGAACATTTTAATTTCCAGTTAGTTTCATAATCAACGTATAGTAGGTTGTTTGTAATGACATGGCAAATTTACGACACAGTAAATTAGAAGAAAGAAAAAACAATTTAAGACATTTCTGTGGTTTTCTTTTGCGTACTTTTGTCAGTGTGATTTAAATTATGGATTATCGCTGGTAATTGATAAAATTAACACAAATTGTATTTTAGTGACTTTTTTGCGATTATCATTGTTGCCTTTTAAGTTAAGTTATAACGAAGGTAATTTAATATCAATGCAAGCCATTCTCGGGTGCAATTTTTTTCGCTGGTATATCTCGATAATATTTTGTACAATTCACCGTTTTGGCATTATTTCGTTCAAATAATTTTAAGAAGTAGATTGCAAAATGTAATTATAGATTGAGCTTTCAGAACGGCATTTTCATACACCCTTTTCATTAATAATAGGCTATACATTATCTAAAGTTACTATAGTTAATTGTTTGTTTGTTTTGAAAATATATATTTTTTAAAGTTTCTATGCCCTTCAATATTTACTAGTTTTTTTTAAACATTTATTTGAAAATGTTAAGGATTACTAAAAATGTTAATTCATTTCAAGAGTAAGCTCTTGATTACACAGTCAAGACTAATTGAACAGGCAATCAAACTGTAGGCTGTTTTTAATGTTTAAAAACAGTAGCCACTATATTTGAGGCCGGACAAATTGAAAATCTCCGTAAAGTTACACAATACTAGGGTAATAAATAAACAAGTTAATGTATACTGGTACTGTCAACAGTTAGGCTAGCATTTAATCCTAAACATTAATCCCTTAGGAATTTCGCTGTCAAATTATTGTCACGTGTGATGACAATCTACTTCACATTATATGATAACGTTTATACAGGCGCGCGGAGTTAGATGGTTGAGATAATATTTATTGTAAAACTATTTAGATTTGTTTCAATTGCAATGTAAACACATACACACATTATTAATTTGTGTTTCATACACAGGATGTACTGAACATATCAGAACGGTTTGGTATACGTTCTATAAAATTGTACGTATAAAGCAGGTGTAGTCAACCTTTTTATACCTACCGAAATGTTTTAAAACCCTACCGTCCACCATGATTGCAGAACGTCCTCTAGAGGGCGATATGAGTCAGGTTGACTACCGCTAGTATAAAGTATAGGTGAAATAAACGTTGTTTTGTATGCATTTGCCTCTACCATCAGAGTGAGCCGAAAATAAGGTCCCAAGTACAGGACAGTCGTAAAATGTGATTTTCCTTTTCCTTAAGGCTCTTCTTTACCTTGAAGAAAACTCCCGAGTGTACAGTATGATTTCAATGCAAAAGGCCTGACTCAAGCCGCAAAATCGTTGAAACATGCATTCGTAATACCGTGTTTCGGATTCTATTTATAAATTAATAATCTGGGAAACTACTTTAAGTTATAAAGAAGGCTTTATATTTTTTACGTGTTAGCTTAAAATATGGAAATTACTGCTTATAACTACCAATTAAGCGTTAAAAATAATCGATTTTTACTTATTTAAACTGTTGATTAAAAGGAGTTGCCAACGATTTCTTTCAATTATGAGATACAAGACAAAAGCACAAAGCCTTTAAGAACAATTTAAGATGTTTCACAACTTTTTAGGTTGAAAAACGGCGCCCGAAACACGGTAGTACGAAGTGCATATTTTTGCTGTTTTATGCTAGGTATAGAAGACCCTTAAGAAAGAAAATAATTACGAAAACTCTGAACCTTAAAGGAACGGTACCAGCATTTTTTACTTGGGGTCTACCTAGAGAGGTAGATGCTCGCTGGAAAGGATTTCAGCCAATTCCAAGACATATGATAATAGCGAAACTCGCGAAAAGTAAGTAACATTATTTCACCCAAATCAAAACACTCACCAAATCAAAATTCAGTATGTTTGTACCTCTTGGGTATAGGTTCCCAAGTAGGTAAGGGTTTTAACAGTAATCTATTTAACCACGAAAAATAGCATAATAGGCCAGTCGGTAAAGGTCAATTTTGACCAAAAGTACCAGTAATTTGCAATACGGCTGATTTTTTTTTATAAGTACATTAAAGTATGTAGATTAACATAAAAAAAAGTTTACCAGTCTATCGATTTCTCAAAGTCGAAAAAAAAATCGATTATCATTTTTTTTTCGATTATCCTTAATATTTCGAGCTGGGATGAAGATAGAGGAAAATAAAAAATACCACCGTGTAGGGGAGGTATTTTTCAACAAAAAAGGTCATATGTATTTATTTCGTCCGAGCAATGGTTTGTCCGGAAAAAATTCGATAATGCAGGTATGTATTTTGCAGCAGGGGAAATCACTAAAAGGGAACATCTTATTCATATATGAAGCGTTGGCTCATTCTAAATTGGCCGAATTTTAATATATCGAATTGAAACTTGACATAGGAGTTAAAATATATATTTTAAACAATTATGCTGAGTCTCAGCTTGTTATCTTGAAAATTACCCGATCTAGAGCCACTTGACTTATTAATGGGTTTTTTGATTTTAGGAGTACCGGACCCACCAATTCATTTTAAACAGCTCCAGTTTAGAAAATTTTCAAAATATCAACCTGAAAGTTTTTTTACAAGTTAAATATATATATTCAAACAAGTTCAAGGAGTATAAACCTTTTTCATTATTTACTTTTAAAAGCACAAGTAAATTAAAAAAGTATAATTTTAGACCTTTTTAGATTTTTCATCAAAACGCTTGAGTTGATCAGCTGCAGATTAGTCATTTTTTTAAATATAGTTTTTAAAATAAGTATAGCAAAAAACAATTGTATTTTTAACTTCTGTACCAATTTTTAAATCGATATGTTCAAAAATGTCGAAAATGGAGTCGTTGAATCCAAAAGTGTTATAGTTAAAACGAGATAGGTAAAACAGAAGACTATTTTCAAGCGTCTCGTTTTTAAAAATAACAAGAAAAAAATCGTTCATACTTACTAAGAATATTTATAATGGTGTACTCAACTTGTAAAACAAATTTGATGTTGATATTCCAAAAAGTTTCTAAACTGGAGCTGTTTAAAATGAATTGGTGGATCCGGTACTCCTAAAATCGATAATCGAAATCGACTCCTAGATCGGGTCATTTTCAAGATAACAAGCTGAGACTCAGCATAAATGTTTAAAATATATATTTTAACTCCTATACCAAGTTTCAATTCGATATATTAAAATTCGGCCAATTTAGAATGAGCCAACGCTTCATATATGAATAAGATGTCCCCTTTTAGTGATTTCACGTGCTGCAAAATACATACCTGCATTATCGAATTTTTTCCAGACAAACCATTGCTCGGACGAAATAAATACATATGACCTTTTTTGTTGAAAATACCTCCCCTACACGGTGGTATTTTTTATTTTCCTTTATCTTCATCCCAGCTCGAAATATTAAGGATAATCGAAAAAAAAAAAGCTAATCGCGTTTTTTTTTCGACTTTGGGAAATCGATAGACTGGTAAACTTTTTTTTATGTTAATCTACATACTTTAATGTACTTATAAAAAAAATTCAGCCGTATTGCTAATTACTGGTAGTTGTAACCTATACCGACTGGGCTATAAGTTAAATATTATTTCTCCCAAACCAAAACTTATACTAGCCTCTTTTATGTTAGCCGTCGGGAAGGTAACGATTTTTGACAAAGATGTACACATCCATGAAAATTAAAACATTATTTCTCTTATCAATAAAAATATCCTGTCATTCACGCACAAATTCTGGCACCAACCCCGATCTAAGTGCTTCTGCAATATCAAAACTCTGGCCCCACTAAGTTTAACTCGGCTAAATTAGTTTATTATACTTTGTTTAGCAGGATGTAATTTATAGTTTGCTGTATTTTAAGAAAACAAAGATATTTATATCTATGTTACATAACATTCTTGTCATTTACGCAAAAACTCTTTACTTATTGCGCATGCGTCAGGATCCAAGTGCCTCTGTCCTAATCAATCGTCATTCTCGTGAAAATATCAGATTAGTCATTAATCGGATTGTAGCCGATTGCTTCGACGAGAGTGTAGAAGAGCCGCCGCAGGAGTTTGCGAGCGAAGCGAGCAGGAGTGGAATCCATTAATAGTTCTTTAAGAAAAAACCGCTAAAATTACAATTTATTACGTTTCTTACATCGTTTTGTTTGTAGTACCTAATTTTCGGCCTAGTTTAGATAGAGGAGAACAATTTCTACTAAAATGCAATTATTTACGCTGTGTCTCCATCTATATTTTAACCACAGATAAAGCTGTTTTTAATGCTTTGTATTACTAAAAAAATACTATGCTAAATTTAGTGACTTTGTCCTTCTTATCCAAGTCCCTGACATTGACTGCAGGAATGTTTAAGGTGATTATATAACGAATTGTACGATTCTGTAGGAAAAGGTAATTAACATATTTCCTTTCGAATGATTAACTCTGATACGTGGTCAGTATAAAATCGCTTATCATACAAGTTGTCAATTACAGTAATGATAAACCAAAGTTATTCAATAGGAGACGGATGTAATAACGTTACATAACTCAGTCGTTCAGACAAGAGTTTTAATGTTAGATTGTCCCAGGATAAGAGGTCATTTTGTTCGCGGATTTACGTCAAACGATGCGGGTTTAGCGGTCAAGGCGTCCGGTCATCGCTTCAACACGCTCTCCGCACGGGAACAGTGTAAACGTATTTTTAGTATTCATTTGTTTTAGTTACTGTACGCTGCTAGTTAGACTAATACAGGGGACAGACAACTGCAATAGCTGGATTAGGCCCCTAAAGTCTAGGGATGAACATCGACAGAAAACATCGAGACATACCATCGATGTTGAATAACATCGACCCGCCAAAACATCGATGTGTTGAAAAACAACGAAGATAAAATTTAACGAAGATTTTATGATAATAGGCCTATATGTTTATTTGAATATCGCATTAATATTATACAAATTATATTTGCAAAGTGAAACATCAATCATTTTCATGTAAAACATCGATTGAAATATTAAATATTTAAATATCGAGAAAAAATATATTTTCTCAAAACAAAACATCGGTAATTTTACTAAACAATTGATCATGGCCGATAAACAATCTTATAGGCCAAACATAAAAGAGAAAGTTTTCTTAGTTTGAAGACAAAACACATTACAAGAAGGACGGGAAATAACGAACGATGGCAGTAGGTGGACATTTAAAAAATGATATTATTATAAGTAAGGCGTTCGCGTTACACCGGTTAGACCAAATAACGAGAACAGGATAACTAAAAATAAAGGATCAAAAGTTTGTGGGTTTTTCAAAACCGATTATTAAATGTGATCAAATATTTTCTTTTTTTAAATTATCAATTAGTATGCCAGTTTTAGATAATACATTATCTTTATCGAAAAAATCGACTGCAATAGAATATCGATTACTATTTTTGCATTTCATAAAACAAACTAACTGGCCAGATCCGGCTTTGCACGGGTTGACAAATTAAAGTTAAATGTATATTACAAAAAAATAGGCCTATATATAAATAAATATATTTTACTATGTATTTCTTATGGGGATTTTTAGTAACTTTGAGCACTCCAAACCCCCTAAAATTTAGATTTTTTTTAAAAAACCTTTCTTAGCGAGCACCTAGGGCCTTAGAGGAAGCTACATATCAAATTCCATTCCAATCCGTTCGGTAGTTTTTTTTAGTAACTTTGACCCCCCTCTAAAGTATTGAATTTTTTGAAAACCTTTCTTAGCGAGTACCTAGGGCCCTAGAGAAAGATACATACCAAATTTCATTCCAATACGTTTGGTAGTTTTTTAGATTTCGTGATGAGTCAGTGAGTGAGTGGTAAATGGATTTTATATAAATTAAAACGTATTCAATATTTACATTTATAGTGTCTTCACTCCGAATAAAATAAGGATAGCAACTGTAATTAATTATTGATTCTAAACTTATTAATAACATTAAAAACTAAATTTTATAGTGTTAAAAGAACTAAAAAAGTCAACCGAAAACATAGACAATAATAAAACCAGTCGATGTAGAAAACATCGGTCTTACTCAATCGATGTAAAAAACATTGAACAACGAAACCAAAATATCGATGCTTATCCCTACCTTAAACCCTTCATGTAATTTCACCAACTTACCACCTGTTTTGTCTACTAGCGGTTAATCTAAATAAACCCGAGTGCACATTATTTTGGCAGCGTTACTACGTCAGAGAAATTAAAAATAGTCAGGGAAAATTGTTGACATCATTGAGCTCCAATGTGCTGTTAAATAAGTTGTTGAAGCAGTTGTCTTTTCGTGAGGACATCTCTAGCAGTATGTTAATAGTCCAAAGTACTAAATATGTCTGCTTTTAAAAAAACACTAAAAAGTAGCTTTTGTAAAAAAATCGCACCCATGTTCCTTTCTTTTTTTTTTAAGAATGTGTTAAGCCGATTTTTAAGTTAACAAAGGGGTGTTTCTAAAACTTGAGGTTTTTAAACAAATTTTATTTATAATAACCTTTATTATATTCAAGTGAGGATTGAGGGAGGCTGCTGATTAAAGGAATTGTGGTATAGTTAGGTCTCAGGGAAATTAAACACTGAATAGTAATAGTGAACATGTGGACAGTGTACTGTTTTTCTGAGGAAATTTATCGTATTAATTTTCTTATTACATCACGAAAAACTTAAGATAAAACATTGACTTGTTAGTTGATTAATCACAGATTAAAGAGTTCTTATAAACAGTTCTTTTTTATAATAAAGAATTTACTGTAAACGTAACAAATTGTAGAATGTTAATTTAGCGCTCAAATAATATATTTAATATATGTATGTATGAAGAAGAAATAATGCCAAGTTTCTTCTAGCTTATTATTTCTTTAAATTTCCCTATCTAATATTTATTTCCCATCTAGAGATTTGCATTATTGAAATGGGTTGGATACACTTCGGAGTAAAATGTGTTTTATTATTATTCATTTATTTTTCTTGTTCTATAACTAATTTTAGTTAAATATATCTGACACATATAAAGATAGTTAAACGGAATATCTTAATTGAAAATAGCTAATGATATTTTTGTCGTTGGCGCCTGTTCCACTAAATCAGATGTTGAGAACGATACTGAATGATGACCGATGTGAAAACTAAAAATAACCGCCATCATTAAGTTCAGACAATACTTCATGGCAATCGAGTTCCGATGAAGGTCGTGCCCGGTCATTCACAGTTTTACTTTCAGTATAGAATGAGGCCACTTGAACATTGTCTTAGCTTAAATATAAATTACTGCTGTTGAATTACTCAATAACTTGAGTATGAATCTTTATAGTAGTAATGCATTATAGTATTAGAGAACCATTAGAAGCGTCGTTTAATAAACAACGTAGTAGTTACATGAGCAATTCGTGTCATGCTTTGAATAGCAAATAGTGGGCGTGTCGGCGCCGTGCCGCTATAGGCAAGACGCAGGCGGGGACTTCCTAACTCCATTCAACTGTAAAATGCAAGCCTGTAAATCTGTTGTGTAATACAATGTTTATTGACTTTTTATTTCATTTTACAGAATTGATTAGCGTAGTAATAAGTTTATCATCAAAGCGGACTACTAACTGCTCTCGCTTGTATAATATTATTGGGTTAAACCGTATGTCATTGAAAACCATTCCACGGAAAAGCAAAACAATTAAATATAAATTTTAAAAACACTACTGATTGAATAACATTTTTTAGAGCAAACATGTGTTACAATTATACTGAGTTACTGTAGTAAGAAAGTAATCGAAACAACATAGTAAAGGGAGTAACAAAATATTAATGGAAGCAGTTAATTTCACAAATAAAGAAAAATACGAAGGGCAGAGTATTCGTAATAATATACAAGTAAATCAACGTAAGCAAAACAAAGACAAATATGTAAATAAAATAACAACTTCCATTGTAGAAGAGGCAGAAAACGTTGCAGAAGAAATAATGTTACTAAAATTGAATACAAATGTTGTAGTAAAATTATTTTAAAATATGCCGTGAGTTGGTCAGGGAAAGTCAGAAAAACGAATTATAAAATTTTGTAGGAACCCTTTATTAGCTATCTTTAGATAATATACTATGTGAAAAAGATATTTTGTTTAGTTAGGTAAAGATAATTATTAGTTAGTCTGTTATTGTGCAGGGTGGTGAAAAGTCTGAGAGCACAAGGAGTATTTCGTATATAAGGAAAATTTGAAGATAGTAAACGTACTATTAAAATGTCAAAAAATTGGTCCGCCATCTTCGATCTGCCATTTTGAATGTAACTTTTTTTGTAGGAAAGTGGTTATGCGATATGGCCTACATACATCATTTCAATGTACAATTTTAAGACAAAATCAATGGTGAAAACCGCACATCCATATCTCAAACCGTTCTGAAGATATTTGTATTTATTTACATTGAATCATATCATAATATTTTATTTATTTTTAATTATTTTTTTTCATTATTGTTAAAATTGATGTAGGCCTACATTAAATTAATACCTTATAATTTAGTTGTTTGATAGTATTTAATTTTATTCAACATTAATGTTCGTTATTTTATTTTTACATTAAATGATAAGATTCAATTTAAATAAATGCAAATATCTTCAGAACGGTTTGAGATATGGATGTGCGGTTTTCACCATTGAGTTTGTCTTAAAATTCTACATTGAAATGATCTATCACATAACCACTTTCCTATAAAAAAAAAATACATTCAAAATGGCGGATCAAAGATGGCGGACCAAATTTTGACATCTTAATAAAATAGTATTTTTACATAGAGTAAGGTACAATCACATCTACCTACAAATTTTCCTTATATACGAAATATTAAGCCGTTCTCAGACTTTTCACCCACCCTGTACATGTTCCCAATGAGGAAATTTAATTATTATTTATTTCATATAATAATAAAATACTATATAAGATAGGCTATACTTTAGCTTACGTTTCTTTGTTTTAATTTCTCATACAAACTCGACATTCTCTCATACTGACTCATGCGCTCTCTCACACACGCACACAACGCTTACACATAGCAATGTTTATCAGCTTAAAAGACAGTCTTTTAGAAAATTCGAATTTTGTTTTAAAGTTATTATTATGTTTAAATTGAATATATTTCAAATTATAAAATAAATGGATCAAAAGTTTATGATTTTTTCAAAACCGATTATTAAATTTGATAAAATATCTTATTATTTTTTTTAAATGTTCAATTATTTTTACAGTTTAAAATGATACATTACCTTTATTGAAAAAATTTACTGCAATATATTATCGATGACTATTTTTGTATTTTATAAAACAAATTAAATGTTCAATATTTACATTTATAGTGTATTTCACTCCGAATCAACTGTAATTAATTATTGTTTGTAACCTTATTAATAACATTCAAAACTATGATTTATATTAAAAGAACTTTAAAAAAATGTGTGCGGTTTTGGGACCCCTATCAGGAACGAAGTTCATCACGCCTTTTCTTCTTCAAATCCTAATGTGGATTTTAACATCAAAGCTAAGATGGTAAACACAGTTAAATGTCCATTCATTGAAAATACATTCAATAAACATAAAATGTTGGTTCATCAGTCTAGTCCTAACCTAAAATTATTGTGTGTATGTTTAATTTATTTTACCTGCCTTAACGGCAAGATATACACATAATTTTAGGTTAGGCCTAGACTAATGAACCAACATTTTATGTTTATTGAATGTATTTACGATGAATGAACATTGCTTACCATCTTAGCTTTGATGTTATAATTAATTCTACACCTTTATTATAATAACATTAAGCTTTATCAATAATAACGTTCAGATCGTGGTTTTCGTGTTATTTGTACTTTTACAGTATCGGCCATGTTGAGTGGATCACCCGGTATTAAAAACAATAGACGAAACGTGTCTTGCCACGAGTCATAGGCCAACATTAGATCGAACTGTTTGTCTTGGTTGAACTTTGTAGCCAACAATAATACAAAGAACGTGCTTAAAAACGAATTTAGCTAAACACTCGATATCTAATGAAATGTCTGTGCGATAAAGGAAACTGTGTGTAAAAATAGCCGTGTCCAAATGCGCATGGATTGCAGTTTATAACACGTAAAAGGCAATTTAAATTGCTTCTATAAATAGTGTGGTTGCATAACCGAGTGTATTGCAATAGTAGCATGGGATATCATTATGCAGGAAGCTTTGCTTTGTTGTAGTCACGGATGGAAGGACTCTGGCATAGTAAACAAGGCATTCAGTAAACAACAAAAGGTGTAATTCCAGAAATATTTATGCCGGAAGTCAGTTAGTGAACAATTATAGAAGAAGAGGACAGCCACTCTTAAAAAAGTGTATATATAGTCAGGGTAACAAAAACTAACGATACTGTTAACTATTATAATATATTAAAGTAAAATAACACATTAAAAAAAGCCTGAAGTTCTAACTTATAGTCTTTAGTCACAGTATGTTTACCTGCATTCAACATTCATGATGGTCCTCTTCTAAGAAAGTCCCTTATAGAAATACTAATTTCTATGCCATTTATTGGAACAAAAACATACGTAGAATGTTTCGCCTAGACGTTTAGTCTGTTAAATATTATAACAGTTAATTTTATTTTGTGGGTTTTAAAAATACTTGAACAATCCAGTCCTAGGTGCGCTGAATCAGTAGACAAAATAAGGTATTAATGAACCTAATTAGATCACTATTTAGGAGGCGATGGCTTAGTAGTCAGTAGTCCGGTTCGCACTATCATGCAGGCATATATTTGAAAAATACGATAGTGACATTTTTTACATCTTCATTCCACTCTCCCGTCTTTCATTAATCGTGTGATTCCTATAAACACAAAGTGAGGAAATTGAGCAAAAAAAATTTTTAATTAATGGATATGAAAATCTCCCACCAGCGAGGACTTTGAAGAAAATGTATCCCTATTTAGTTGGTTTTGTTTCCTCAACAATACTGTGTTAAATTAGGAATTTACAGATGCCACACAAAGTCATCAATAGTCAATAGTGAAATGAAAATCAAACTCATATTTTTGTAGATATATTTAATACGTAGTACATAGTATCAGAAAGTAGAAGGACTGAATTAATTTAAAAATTTGTATTGAACAATTCTGTACAAATCCTTAGTAGTCCCTTGTGATCCGATACAACGCGTATAACGCTCCCACTGCGCGTACGCCTCCTGGAAATCGCTTTCCGGGATCCCCTTGGACGTCTTCTACGGAGCTGCATCGGTTTCCCTTGAAGTCCCGCTTGAGCCGAGGGAAGAGGAAGAAAACCGGCGGAGCAGATCTGGATTGTAGGGGGGAGGGGCAACATGGCAATCCAGAGCTTGGCCAAAAACTCCCTCACCAGCAGCGCGGTGTGGGCGCAACCTGTCAAGCACGTTCACTTAAAATCTGGCATTCACAGTTTGTCCAGGGGGTACAAACTCTCTGTGAACCACACCACGACGGTAAAAAAAAACCCAGATGAACATGGATTTGACCCTTGACTTGCTCATTCTGGCTTTCTTCGGACGCGGGGAGTTGTTGGTGTGCCGCTCGGTGCTCTGGCGTTTGGTCTCCGGGTCGTACTCAAAACATCACGTTTCGTCACCGGTAATCACATTGTCAAGAAAATTTGGGTTTTCTTGGACACAATTCAGAATTTCCTGAGAAATTTGCACACGATTCACTTTTTGTTTATCACTCGGAGCTCTTGGCACAAACTTGGCGCACACCTTTCGCATGACCAAATCTTCGGTAATAACCTTTTGGACGCTACCGTACGAAATCCCTAACTCATCAACAATCAGACGAATGTTTGTGCGCCGGTCAGAGTCCAGGAGCGTCTTCACTTTGGCCCCATTTTCATCAATCATTTTCGTCGACGAGCTCCCGCCCCTCCCGGAACAGCTTATGCCACTTGAACACTGTTGAGTGGCTCATAACAGCATCCCCGTAGGCGTCCTTAACAATCCCGAGAGTCTCCGTCACGGGTTTCCCGAGTTTGACGCAGAATTTAATGGCGTAGCGCTGCTCCAGATTTCTCTCCATCTTGGATCGCGACGACACTTCTTAACAGAGGTTCACGGAAATCGACTTGCTTACTATCCGCTTGCCCGCAGGTGACTGGAAAAAATATCGATCTCTTCGGAAGGCTCCCCACTACCACGCCCAGTTGGTCCGAACGCTCTCCACCGCTCCGTTTGCGCTGCAGAAATTCAGTCCTACTACTTTTTGATCCTACTAATATTTTACCGCTCGTTACGTAATTTAACTGTTGTAAATATAAACATTCAAACGCTAATTAGCAAATTTCCATAGGAAAAATGAGCTATTGCAGTGGCCCTTATGGTGAGACCCAAGGTCGGGAGTAGCAAATGAGCACCGATCATGGTCCCCAGAACACGTCAGTGAGTGGTATTTGGCTTTTATATATCTTAAATAATTAGCCCAATAATTAATGTTTTAGTTCATTGTAGGCCTAACCTAAAATTATATTCAGTTTTTGATCCAAATCAGTTGTTGATCAAAATCAGCTGTTTTAAGCTTTTCATACGAACAGCTGTTTTTTGTGCCCCTGATAAAATCAAAAGAAATCTTTCTTCTTCTTCCTTAAGATTGACCTTCCATAAGATTAACATTGAAACTTTGAGGGCCACTGGGGCGTAGCCCTAATGTCCTAGGACTTCGGTAAATGGCCTAAAACCTTCCCAGGGTTAATATGCAAAATTTCAAAGCAATCGGATGGACGGTTTGGTAACGCATAAAGGACAAACATACAAACAGACAAACGTACAAACAGACAAACGTACAAACAGACGGACATACATTGAATTTTATATATATAGATATGTGTTCGCACTCTAGCGGCCGCATTTTAAGTCCGATTTGGTCCAAATTTGGTACACGTGATGGTTGTCTATGTGGCTCGGACGAGTTCGTTAGAAAAAAAAATCCAACAACCGGAAGTACGTTTTTTGACCGGAAGTAACTATTTTTGAGATTTTTACTACGAGAATGAAATTTTTTTAGAGTTTTTTCTAACAATATAAATGTAGGATGTTATTCTGCGCATTTTGTTTTTTTACGCGACCCAAAATCGAATTTTGAACCCAAAATTTTGGTTCCCCCAAAATCGACAAAAACGTAAAATACCATAAAAGTACCCAGTTCAAAGCTAAGTGATGCAAACTCGCGAGGCCACTAGGAGGAAACAAATTCTACTAATATATTGCGTACACACAGACAGCTGTTCAACGCCTTCGTGAGTAGACCTATTTCCCAAATTGTTGGTTGAAACCCTAAAACATAGGCATATAAACTTCATTTTGGAAATTTGCTCAACTCACGTCAGCGGTCCAGCTGCGTGGTCGATTTATTTCTAAAATCTTATCTACTAAAAGTCAAAACAAAAATGTTACCAAGGTACACTACAGGCGGAATAAAAATCACTGAAATGATTGATTCCACTGATAATCATCGAACGTGACAAAGGTAACACTGAGAAATACAGTAGCTTGTTTACAGTTTAAAAAAAAATTGTACAGTCTGTCCTATTTTAACCAAGTAGAGGCCAGACAATGAGTCATCGGTTTATGCCAAGTTGTTCAGGTAATGAGCGAGAAAACCAGCCGGTAAAATAGAACAACGGCGGGAAATGAAGCTGTATGTGTAGCCGACCTAGATCACTTTCACACAGCCCATTCTCTTCAAGCGTGTATCTGCTCTAAGTCTAGCACGAAAAAGTTAACTGTGTCTGTAGCCTAATAAATGCTAACGCCAAAATGTGAAACTTAGACTGTGCAATGTTGCCAAGTCTGATTTCTATGGAGTAAACGTTCAATTTGGCAATACTGTAGACTCTTTTTGAATTCAAGAGCGTTACACGTTATTATTCTAGTCAGCTAGCATTCTGTGCAAAATATGTTGTATCTGTATTGGGATAATGGTTGCGATAAAACAATTGATTTCGTTTATTTTAAAATCTGGTCCATGTACATAAAGAAAAGCACCTGTTCACTTTTCCAACACCTTTGTTATTTTGGTTTCCGCCTCTGTACATAAACATGTAAAATATATTGTTTGTTTTCTTTCCGGTCTAAACACTTTCTGGCTTAATTTCAAATAAGATGTTTTCGTCAGCATAAACCGAGTGAAGAGAGTCTAAACAAACAACGACTAGTTCAATTGGCAAAGATACCAAATACCTGAGCCAACGGCCGCGTTATTGCACGATATTTTGCAATTAGTCTGTACCAATGTTCATTATACGTACTGACACACAAGAAACGTCTTTACAACGAAATTTACCGTTTTAAACAAATTTAACAATCTGTTCTATTTTAACAAACAAGATAATCGCTCCCAGTCACTGAGTCGTCAGTATATATGGAACATTAATTACATTCTTTATCGTCTGTAGTTTATCAAGTCGAGTTTTTGGAATAGTCATTGTTTAATGAATGAATAACTCTGTCGTCGGCTCCGTTCATGTGACATCATCGAATCCAGTGATCTCTGAGAAGGTCTTAAGGCTCGGCTCTCCACATTCAAAACTACGATATTGGGTACCAATTTCAATGTTAAATAACCAAAATATACCTTCACTATTAAGCATATTTTTGTGCTGTTTTTGTTAAAAGCTGTATTTTTTTTCTTAAAGTAAAATAGATTGTGGGTGTTGATTGCTAAGGATTTTTGCAATATCTCTTTTTGCAACTGAGTAAAAAATTTATAAAGTTTACTATTTATATCATACGTTTATGAAAACAATAAAACGGTTTCTGAAAATGTATTCGGCAATCAACATCCGCATATAACAGTACTTCAAAATGAAACCAAATTTTTAAATTTATTCCACGAATTAACGGAAAAAAATGACTTATTCTGTAGCATTGCTCTTATGGGAATCAGATTCAATATGGCGGGCAGGGAAGCGCCCCCTTAATAGTAGGCCCTACATTGATTGGTAAAGTGCTCGAGCGAGACTATAATATCGCTTGTAGCTTGGAAACTTTTGTATTTATCAATGCCGGTATTATTTTTAGTTTCCATCATGTGCGTACGACATTTAAATATGCAGTTAAATTGTTTGTTTATATTGTTTATAAGCAAACATCATTAATAAAAATATACTAGGGGAGACCCCTGCGTGCTCCGCACGCCAACCCCCTCCCCCCAAATCAACTTCAGAAGAATTATATTATAGATGAATTGTAAAATTGTTAACATAACCCCAAAGTACAATGTACGCTAGTTTTTGTACAGATGATGGGTGAAATCAGCTGTTATATGAGCCTTTGCTCTTATTCTGTTGTTAGATAATACCTTGTTTCTTTACAATCAGCTGATTGAAGAACTGCAAAATAAAATCACTGCAAAGGTTTGGAAATGTTTATTTTTTTAATTTAAGAAATTAAGATGAGATAAAAGTAAATAAAACCTGTTGATACAGAAATGTTTTGCATTTATTTGGTATAAACTGAATGTAAATCGGTCCAGTGAAAGTCTCAAACGAACTGTCCTAAGGATTGAAAAAGTTTACTTTTCCCTCATGTTAAATCTCCATAAGAAAAGTTTATTTTTCATTTTTGACCCATTTAACTTAAATATTTTCAAAATACAAATAAAATCTGCTAATATTGGACTGAAAACCTTTGTTTTGGTATAACCTTCATGTGAATCGGTCCAGTGGAAGTCTCAGACGAACTGTCCAAAAGTTTTTTTCCTTATGGCTTTAAATAAGATAATTTACAATTTTTGTCATCTACGAATTATAATTTAGATGTTCTTAAACGATGTCCTGGAATTACAAATGATTATCTTCAAAATTCGATGAAAGATAACTTATATTGAACTGTTTCGTCCTGGTATTGCACACCCTTAATGTCTTAAAGAGAGAATATTTCTAATGATGGACCCTAGGTTCCGAAACGCGTAAGTCTGCGTTTAAGTAAGTCACACGATGCTGACTACTAGAATAAGTTATTTTAAAATTAGTGAATTGGATACATCTACTAAAAGTGAGTTTTAAAATACGGTATGTTTGTGTTTCCCTTAAACAGAGTATTGAACAAACACTTATTTAAGACTACTTATGATTAGCATAAATTGCACCTTCAAAAATAAACTAAAACGAATAGCTCAAAATTAAACCTTAGACAACACTTTTAAAGGTGCCTAATCATCTTAAGAAAATGTTGTTATTTGTTTAGGTGTTGGTTGTTCCTCTGAACCTAGAAGAACGCAAAATACACCTAGGCTGTATCTAGTGATGTGGGCCGGGCATATGCCCAGTGGGCTGGTCGTTTAAAAATGGGCATATGCCCGGGCATTTGCCCAAAGCGATTTTAAGCGCCCAAAAACTGGGCGTTTATAAAAATTTAGTTTACGGCAGTTTTAACTATTATATTCCATGTTTTAATTATTATAGTTCATGTTTTTAATCTTTAACTGCCTTCAGTGCTTAGTTGTGTTCTTAAAATTAACATTTTAAGATAGGGGGTCATTATCAAGAGATAAGTTGACAAACAACTTAAACCATTAAAATAAACCCCTAAAACTTGTAATATTTTCAGTGTGGTGTTTTGAATAAACATTTTATTGCAAAATTGTTAAATAATATCTAATTTACTAACTGCTACTTAAGGCTCGGCTCCCTACATTCAAAACGGCGAAGTTGGGTACCAATTTCAATGTTAATTAACCAAAACATACCTTTCACTATTAAGCATATTTTTGTGTTGTTTTCGTCAAAAAACGAAAGTTGTATTTTTTTTCTCAAAGTAAAATAGAACGTGGGTGTTGATTGCTAAGGTTTTTTGCAATATCTCTTTTTGCAACTGAGTAAAAAATTAATAAAGTTTACTACTCTTTATATCATACGTTTATGAAAACAATAAAACGGGTTTTGAAAATGTATTCAGCAATCAACATCCGCATATGACAGTACTTCAAAATTAAACCAAATTTTTAAATTTATTCCACGAATTAACGGAAAAATATGACTTATTCTGTAGCATTGCTCTTATGGGAATCAGATTCAATATGGCGGACAGGGTAGCGCCCCCTTAAGCAGGTTTCTACTCTGGAAGTCATAAATGTGTGCATAAGGTAAATTTATAATGAATCAATGAATAATTGAATTTATAGTTAAGTATTAAGTTAATTATTTCCCCTTGTTGACAAGTGAGAATCAACACTTCCTACCAATAAAATAACATATTATACAAGTAATTATTTATTTTAATATAGGCTTTTATGTAAATATGTATAATAAGAGGTTTAAAAAGTTATTTAGAAGAGTAGTCTTCAAATTAATTTCCATTAATTAGGTTTATTAGCCTTTAACTGGATAAACGCCCGGGCGCTTATGGATTTTGGGCGTTTATTTGGGCATATGCCCTGGGCATTTGCCCCGAAATTTAAACGCCCGGGCGTTTTACATCACTAGCTGTATCTCTTTATGGGGGAAACATGTAAACGCGTTGAAATAACTAAAAACACGTACAGAAGTTGGAGAACCTTCCGCTAAGCAACGCACTTTTTAGCTGTATTTACAGCTGTATCTGTAACTAACTTCGCAAGTGTGTCGTTATTTGGTTGGAAACGCAAGAAAAAGTTGTAACCAATAAAAAAAAAGCCAGCAATAAAGGAATAAACAGTTAAAATGGTTTCATGGATAAATTCCCAACCTGTATTACATTGGCACGTAGAAAGTTTTGGCAGTTAGGCTAACAACTTTTCTGTCTTGACTACTGATACAATTACTTCCCTATGAAGTTTAAAACAAGATTAATAGCCGTCTTGCAAGTAAAGTGTACAAGTAGTACCCTTTTAGACAGACTAAGGAAATAAGTTACCATACAATTTCTAATCCTTTTTTTTAGAGCTGTGTAGCGCGGAGGGTTTTCTAACTATGATTTTTTAGTAGCCTAATTGGAATCTTGTTACATTATTATTATTTTTTTTTTTTTTTTTTTTTTTTGCCCCAAAAAGAGACATAGACTACTTATTAAATTTTCACTTTAAAAATGCAATGAATATGTTGCATTATGTTTGCGTATTGTGTAGTCTTTTTTATAAATTATAATTATTAATCCGAATAGAAAATAAGGTAATCTTGCAGTCACTCTGAAATTAGTTTTATAAATGCTACGTGATTCGCAGGCCAAGATTAGGCTTATTCGATTTAAAGTGAACGTAAAAATACATTAGCGTTGTTTGGTTTTCTAAAAGCTTTAGCTGCATTAAATGTTACAGTTTGTTTTAAATAATCAATAGACTAAGACCCAGTTAGTTCGGCGTCAGGCACGGTTAGTATTATGTCAACTACCATCCTATATTGGGCTGAAGATCGATGACGAATTATGAATATTCTACCAGTTTATAAGCCTCTGTTAGACCTTTAAGGTTTATAGGCCTTAAACAACCTTTGGTTGTGATGCAACTCCTTCGTGCTGGATTTAAGTCTCTTATGAGTAATATCTAAGTTGTAAATCTTTATATCTCTTGGACTTAGCGGCTAGTTTTGAGGGACATTTTAATATGAAGGTTGAGAAAATTTAAAACTATCCTGATTTATATAAAATTCAATAATTGTTAACACAGCAGGCCTTTAAGTTCCCTTCTGGATAATCTTAAGATGCGGAATGTTATAGGCTATGGGAAATTTCATTCGGAAAGTGTAGGGTAAATAAAAATGAATTTATTTCAATACGGGGCCTAGCAATAATGATAGAAACGCCTCTCGGAGCAGTTTCTTCTCAAAGCTGCCTTAACGATTACGTATGAAACCAACAATTGAAAGAATTGTTAAGCCTAGCAATCTACAAAAACAACAAAACCGTTTTTTTTTTTTAGTTACTTCGGCTCGCATAAAATGCCGAAGTATTGAAATCATGCGATATTTTTTTTTGTATCTGTCTGTCTCTTAACACGATATATGCATTCACAGACGTAGCGTCGTAGAAAACTTCCGTTGGTGCCAAAATCTTCGTAAATTTTATTGCGGAGAGTTGAAAAGCTTTTTAACTTTCTAGCGTGAGTCGTAGCGCGTCGGGGTCGCGTTTTTTTTGGGTCAACATTTTGAAATATGGGATCACAATTTTGAAAATACAGTGTGGAATATCGTTTTATATGTTTTTGGGTACGGGAAACCCGATTTTGAGAGTTAAACAGTCGTAGCGCGTCGGGGTCACGTTTTTAAAGTCAACATTTTTAAAATACAGTGTGGGATATTTGGTTTATATGTTTTTGGATACGGAAAACCGAGTTTTACAATTAAAGAGTCGTAGCGCGTTGGGATCACGTTTTTGGGGTCAATTTTTTTTTAAATACAGTGTGAGGTATCGTTTTATATGTTTTTGGGTACGGTAAACCCGATTTTGACACTTATTTAAAAGCAAAAACACGAGTCGAAGTCTCGAAAAAATGTTCCATCTTGATTTAGGTTTATTTCTACAATACAACTCATTTCTTTGAAAAATATCTGCAATTTGAGGAGAACAGAGTGGCGCAGTGATTCAAGGAGCTCGTCTAGTCTGCTACCGTAGCAACCTCTCAAATACAGTTGCGTATACTTGAACCTAGTGTCTGGCGTTAGATTTAAAAAAAAAAAGATGAAAAACAGACTCTTAGTGCCTTAGATTGGTTTACTATAATTACAGCGCTTTCATTCGTTTTCTACAACTGAAAAGTGTTGGCAAGTCGAACGTTAAAGCTTCTCATCTACACTCTATGGAGTAGCCGTGTACTTGATGCTTGGCAGTACTGGTTGCTTCAGATATTCGGCGTGGAGTTGAATAATTTCAAATATTTTCCGATTGTACATAACGTGTAATATATAGTACTAAGTTTTTTTAAAAGAAAAAAGGTAGGCAAGACTAATTGTAACAAAGGTGAAACATTATCCGTACATTTTTTATTTTATTTTAGCAGAGATAGACAGCAACATAATACAAATAATCTCAAACTTGTCAACTTGAAATAATTTGGAGAGCAATAACAGCATTGAGAAACTTTACTTTAGTGGAAGATTGGTTTTGTTGTTACGGGCTATATCTTGTCGAGACTAAATACGTTCTTAAGTGCTTTGGCACCTAAAATAGATAACAAAAGACAATTGGTCTAGGTTCATTTTCAAATTTTTGTTTTATTTCAAAATTAATTTTACTTACGAACGTTTCGTTTAAAATTTCAATTTATTAAAATTGTACGATAAATCTGTAGTTTCGTTTTTCGTCCTAAATGTCAAAAGAAACATCCAAACTAAGCTTTACAACAAAATGGTCAATAAAACTTGAGACATAAGATTGAGATTGGCCCCGACCTTGAACGTAATGATTGCCAAAACAACTTGCCAAAATGTTGGGCCAAATAGTAAACTGCGGCGTAAAGAGAGATCTGAATAATCTCATTATTAAGGAAGCATTATTATGCTAGCCACACCCCTCTAACTTGTGAATATTTGCCAACTGTTTACCGCTTCTATTAAAGTAGCACACAATAACAAGTGCTAATTCAAGTATTCCTCTAGCAGTTTACACTAATGTGCAAAACACCTCATCTCCAATTGCAGTTAATAGTCTAATTTATTAACTATGAGAATTTAAAAAAAACTTTAAAATCTTTTTTTAAATGGCAACGATAATGACAAAGTGTTTTTACAACCGGTTTGGAAATTAATTATCGGTACCAAATTATTCCACAAAGTATAGGGCTTTAACGTGTTATTTCGTTCCATTTAAGAGTTTGGAGTTTTAAATTATCAAATTTCTACAAAATAAGGCAGTAAAATTTAATTTAAGTTTTAAATAGTCTAAAAGTTTTGTCATTTAGGTACATGGGTTGGCTACGTTTAAAAATTTTGAAGAATGGCTGCACATTTTAAAATTCAGCGAACGAATGGGTTGTCCGATTTCAGTTTCTTTAGGCCAAAATTCGAAATTATCATTTTTTATTTGATGTCTATGATGGTTACAACAAGGTTAAAGTTAAAAATGTAAAAATGTGGGTGGATCTGGGTTACCAGCTTTTAAAAATTGCCTCCTTTTATAACAATAAAAATTGAAAAAAGTCTATGTAAATTGTGTTGTTTTTTGACATAAAAATGTGTAAAGTCTTAAATAGTATACCAAGTAAGTATAAAATTAACATTTTAACATAAAAGTTAAAAGGTGCGTCCGTAAAAAAAAGGGAAAATATTCTTATCTAAGTAGATTATAAAATTTCTCTCTATTATATAAAAAATTCACGTTAATCCCCTCAATCAAGTGCATCTGTCCTAATGCATCGTCATTTCTGAGAAAATATCAGAGTATTTAATAATCTCTTTGCATTTGCTTCGCCACGCGAGTTGCCGCGAGGGTAGATGAGCGAAGCGATCAGGGGGCGGGATCTGTATATATAATTGTTTTTCTAATTGTTTGAGTCAACAATAACAGCATATTAATATTATTATTAAACTAGCAGTTCGTTTGCAAACACTTCCAGAAAACATTTCTTCAAGTTTCAGTTTTCTTTATTTTTAAATTTATTCAACCGTCCCGGAACTTTATAAACATCCTATACGTACGTGTCGTTTACCTCAAATTGATTATTTGCTGATAAAATATCTTGATAAGAGTGTAGCCATAACTAATCGCATGATTGTTGAAAATGTGACTTACGATAACCAAATTACATTTGATAATTTTAAATTGAGATGTAGATTTTTAAACTTGTCCTAATTTTATAATTTTAAGCACTGCAGGTGTTTTGAAAACTAAAAACCTTTATCAATATTTTAAAAGCTAAAACCATTTATTCATTTATGTACATTGCTGTTTATTTACTTTAAATTATTCAAAATTTCCAATTTAAATTCAGAATTAGAGATTTTAATCACAAACAAATAAAAAATCTTATTCCTACACATTGTATTTGCAATGACTGCTCTTTCGGTTATTTCATTATTGTTTACTTTGAACAAGTGGTGTGCTTCTGTTGTTACCGCATTCAATTGGAATGCTGTTTATTTGATCCGGTTCGCACAGCGGAATAGTTCAATATACTACGGTCGATCTCGGCTGTTTTTTCTGGTCCTGCGACGGATTCAGTTATTCTTCGCTACATGCTAATTTGGCGCCACTTCCCACTCCTATGTTATCATTCCAACTGCATCCCACACTCAGTAATTAAAGTCGGATTGTGCTTGTTTGTTATTGCTCTGTAGTCTATAATTTGTTAATTCAAATAGCCTAATTTAAACTGTTCTGCATTTATAAAAAGAATAGCTTCGTATGGTCGTTTGTATATAAAGGATTTGTAGATTTTATGTAGACCTATCTCTCAAACACAACCTATCCGGTTTTTTAAAGTAGGATTACAGAGTGATTTCTGCAGTTTGGAAGAATTTTATTGCAACTTCGACTAATCCGTTTAGATAATATTTTAAGAGAGTGCAATACCACTCGAGCGCGGCTAGAATATCTGTATAATAATTCTTATACAGGGTGTCACAAAAACATTGCGGGCTATACAGGATTGTATTGTGTAGGTAGGCCCTACATTGAAATAAAAAATAAAACATTCGGCTTTACAAAAACTCATTGTGACTCCAGAAATAGATAAGATATTGAGTTCAAATTTGGAATAAGCATTTTGCATGTTACGATTTACAAGTGTTTATGTTTACAATTTTACAAAATGTCGGCCGTTACAAATTTTTAACGTGAAATATCTTGAAAACCGTTAACTTTACAAAAAAAAAAAAATACAAGAGACAATATATTTTTCTTTTTTAACGACTGACAAAACGGTATTTATCGTTTGTAGGTCAAAAGATATCCGAGTTATCGACAGAAAAACTGAAAACATAATTTCTTGGTAATTGTCTACAACATTTAAAACTTGCCTAAAACCGACATTTCAGAGCAATCGATTTTACCTTATTTATTAATACAGTACTATAAGGATTCGAAACAATTTTAGTTTTAGGTTACTGTTAGACATTGTAGACAATTACCAAGAAATTTTGTTTTCAATTTTTTCTCTCGTTAACTCGTTATCCTTTGTCCTACAGAAACGAAAAGTGCCACTTTGTCGTTAAATAAGAAAAATATTTTGTCCCTTGTACATTGGTTGTAAAGTTAGTTTTTGTATACGTTAAAAATTTGAACTGCCGCCATTCTTGGTGTTTGGTATACTTATAAATCGTAACATACTAATCGCTTATACCAAATTTGAACTCAATATCTTATCTATTTCTGGAGCTACAGTTAGTTTGGTGGATTACGACAAAACTAAACCGATTATATAATATGGTCCTGTATTGTATAGCCCGCTAAGGTTTTTTGTGAATCCTGTATATACTTGTAAAGCTCTACTATTTTTACTTATGTTAATGGAATTAATTTTGCAGGAAACTCTTTTGTTAAATCAGTGGATAACCAAAGTCGTCCAATGTTTCATGTGTTCAAGTAATTCAATTAAAAATCAATTTTCAATGTTTTTTCCAAGCAAATATCTGTTAAAATATTGTTAATTTTATTGTTAATTTTATTGTTAATCTATGAATTGTAGAATACTTATTTCATGAACAACCGCAAATTACAACAGCTTACCTGCAAAAGTTCGTGAACTGCAGCTAGCTCTATGGAACTGTTTCTTCCTGGTACACCCTTTATATGTGGGATGTTGCCAGTAAAAATGTCTACAAAAACTAAGCGACAGTATATAAGTTCAGATATATATGTAACAAATAGTATATTGAGGTGTCTACAATAAACATCCTGTAAAAGTGCTAGACTTTTCTCTCCTTACAGTAATAATGCTCGAACATGCTATAGGTATTGCGACCTTAAAATGGTCTGATGTTTGATGAAATTAACCTTCTTCTAAACATTTCTAATTTCTAATATTATTTGGTAAAGTAATAATGAAGGAGAGTTATTATAGCTGAACAATTGATCCATTCTTTGTTTAATTAAGAAGAACGTCGCCAGATCAACCTTATGTTACAGCAGCAGTGAATGGTCCGTTCAAGGAGCTCCTCAACCGACTTCTTTGTAGTTTCTTATTTGATCTGCTCTCTCGAAGAGCTAAAATAATGGAAAGAACCGCCTGAAAGGCAATGATCTGATGATGTCATTTATCTAAATTACAAATAATTAAAAACAGACTAACCCTTGCTGGTTTGTATAACGTTAAATTATTAAAACTTTCAAAATTAATGTGAAATTTATGTATCTAAAACTTAAATTTTAATATTTTTTCTGATTCGTAATATAAAATGTTTTGTTATAATCCGTCTTAGCCCAGTCGGTATAGGTTTAAACTACCAGTAATTTGCAATACGGCTGATTTTTTTTATAAGTACCTTAAAGTATGTAGATTAACATAATATAAGTTGAAATCTCATTCATATATGAAGCGTTGGGTCATTCTAAATTGGCCGAATTTTAATCTATCGAATTGAAACTTGACATAGGAGTTAAAATATATATTTTAAACATTTATGCTGAGTCTCAGCTCGTTATCTTGAAAATGACCCGATCTAGAGCCACTTAACTTATCAATGGGTTTCTCGATTTTAGGAGTACCGGACCCACAAACTAATTTTAATCGGCTCCAGTTTAGAAAATGTACAATATATCAACCTGAAAGTTTTTTACAAGTTAAATATATAGATTCAAACAAGTTCAAGGAGTATAAACCTTTTTCATCATTTACTTTTAAAAGCACAAGTAAATTAAAAAAGTATAATTTTAGACCTTTTTAGATTTTTCATTAAAACGCTTGAGTTGATCAGCTGCAGATTAGTATTTTTTTTAAATATAGTTTTTAAAATAAGTACCGTATAGCAAAAAACAATTGTGTTTGTAACTTCTGTACCAATTTTTAAATCGATATGTTCAAAAATGTGGAAAATGGAATCGTTGAATCCTAAAGTGTTATAGTTAAAACGAGATAGGTAAAACAGAAGACTATTTTCAAGCCCCTCGTTTTTAAAAATAACAACAACAAAAAATCGTTCATACTTACTAAGAATATTTATACGGGTGTATTCAACTTGTAAAACAAATTTGATGTTGATATTCCAAAAAATTTACGAAACTGGAATAGATTAAAATTAGTTAGTGGGTCCGGTACTCCTAAAATCGAGAAACCCAATTGATAAGTCAAGTGGCTCTAGATCGGGTCATTTTCAAGATAACTTGCTGAGACTCAGCATAAACGTTTAAAATACATATTTTAACTCCTGTGTCAAGTTTCAATTCGATATATCAAAATTCAGCTAATTTAGAATGAGCCAACGCTTCATATATGAATGAGATTTCAACTTTTGGTGATTTCCCCTGCTGCAAAATACATACCTGCATTATCGAATTTTTTCCAGACAAACCATTGCTTGGAGGAAAGAAGTACATATGACCTTTTTTATTGAAAAATACTTCCCCTACACGGTGGTATTTTTATTTTTCTCTATCTTCATCCCAGCTCAAAATATTAAAAATAATCGAGAAAAAAATGATAATCGATTTTTTTTCGACTTTGGGAAATCGATAGATTGGTAAACTTTTTTTATGTTAATCTACATACTTTAATGTACCTATAAAAAAATCAGCCGTATTGTAAATTACTGGAACTTTTGGTCTAAAATTACCCCTACCGACTGGCCTATCTCTGTTTAGTCCTATAGACAGGTCAGGTGATGATTTTTGGCGGGGAACGGTTTATTTATATAAACTGGAGGACTAAAATAATCATATACTTTAGCTTATTATTAGTAAGCAATGCAAATCACAAATAATATCATACTAGCTGCCCGTGCGAAAATTTCGCAAGTTAGGAATACTTACCTCATTTATTTCAGTTAGTTACGTTTATTAATTTACGTTGGTTTATAAACAATAATGAACGCTTTACTTTCATTTAATTTGATTGATTTGCGTGATAGATTAGACTTGCATATAGAATGTAAACAACCTAACAGCTGTCATGTTAGTTAAACGGATTGTTAATATATGGCACCGTTCATGAGGAACCTTATAAACTTTCATAACACAGTTTTTTTTATACATTTTTGTAACGAAAATATTAATTTTTAGCTGTTTGACTATTTTTTGTCAATAGCTGGGCACATAAACTTTGAAATTATTTTTGAATTATTAAGTTTGATGAAGAATTAAGGTAGATATGTACCTTTGAGAAATAATACATAAGGATTTGCACGTTTTGAAGGCCTTGATAAAGCAAATACACTGTTATACGGCGGAAACTTTGTTGTGTGCTATAATCATTAAACGTTACTATCTAAGTGTGTTCTGTTTGTTTGGACTATACAAGTTTTATTGTGCGTGGGTTTTCTTTTTGTTGTTCACCTCCTACTCAAGATAAACATTACGTGGTACCAACACCAACAAGAAGCGAACTGAAGAGAAACGGCTTCACACATTCGGCAGTCACGTGGTCGTTATGTATTGTATGGAGCGGAATCTCAAGGTCGTTTATAAATAAGCGCTCAAGATAGGTCTTACTTTGTATTTTCAGAACAACCTTTAGTTACTTCGAAGTTGCGGGTTATCGATTTAAGATTGTTTTACAAGTTGATGGGGATGAGTGTTCAAAGTTGATTGTTATTATTTTGAACCCATTCCTTTCAGACTACTTCTGACAAATCAGAAATAAGTTTTCAAATTTATAAGAAATTAAGAAACTATTAATTTTCTACATTTGCTTGTCAATTTACAGTATTTCGTAATGTTTTTGACAAGACCACCAGCTTTTAAATAAAGCAACTATTTCAATCCCTCAGGTCCTATAAGTAGTCCGCGGGGACATCCGTAGTACCAGATAGGCCGCATCGCGGAGTCTCAATCCGCATCGTACATTTCTTTAGTTTTCAGTGTATTTTTCTTTGTTGTATATATAATATTATACACGTTTTTTATGTGAGTAAAATAATAGAATTAACTAATTTTCGAAACTATTTCTTTAAGAATTTCTAGGTTTCGCGCCGAGACATTCTCCGCAATATTAAAAACGCTGTAGACAGCGCGCGGAGTGTCACTCCGCAAAAACTTATCGAGTCACTGACACTAATGTAAACAATTATCGTTCGATACTTACACTCCCAAACGCTTGCTACACCACCGATCCCCCTTCAAAACCTATTGCCAATTGCACAAACAAAATTACTCACTTTTGCGGAGTGCGACGAAGGTTAATTAAGAAGTCAAAATAGAAGATCAGCATATTCAAGCCAGTCAATTGAAAGCGTATTTGCATTAATTATGGATTTTTAAAATAGGTCTACAGTTGTAATAAATTTATCAATTCATTATTAATTATTTTCCTTTATTCACTACATTACTACGCAAGTCAACCAGTATGTAAAGCAACAAGTTGTAATACAATATTGTTTAGTACTTTGTTTTTTATTGTAAATTAAGATATTTTTTTAAATGTTGGCCAGATATATTATTTTATTTGTACCTTTTAAGTGTTGTGTACACTGTAGACTGTAGAATATGCAACAACTTACATGCACATTCAAAAGCAACAAGTTATAATACAATTTTGTTAAAGCGTTATTTTGTTGTTTATTCTAAAATAAGCTTTTCAATATATTTATATTCCGAAAGTATTTTATTCGTCCCCTTCACATTTCACACAGCACGTTTACGTTTACACACAAACCTCTTCAAAGCAGTATTCAAAACAATAAAATATTTTG
>JAGFPH010012253.1:20002-30995 GCA_018207615.1 Philaenus spumarius | reverse complement strand
TTAACAAACTAAAAGCAAACACAAACAAAAATCAACGTAAAATGCTTTAAACTGTATTATAATTCAATCTAAACATCCGCTGTTACATAATTTTAGGTTCACTAGGCCTTCAACGAACTCAATTTTGCAAATTTAGAATCAGGTAGGCCTAACTATTCTTCACAACTAACAGTTTTTTTTAGATCAGGAAAAATCAAACAAAAAGCTTACTGTATTACAAGTCAAAAATTTGGTGTAGGCTAACATATTACAGTAGAGCGTCGATAATCCGAACATCAAAAATCCGAACGCGTTCTGAGGCAGGCCCTGCAAAAATTTCATTTTCGTGAATTCCAATAATTGCGTTGTTAAAAATTTCACAAAAATCTTCATCGCAGTTTGACATTATCACTTTTTAAACACTTCTTAATACCTGCCCTCACAGCAGATTGGCTGTCAGTATTTTCACTGTCACGCTAATAAGCTGCTTTTTAGCGCTAACATACAGAAAGTTCACTCATTTCTCTTTGTGTAATCATTATAACAGTGTGTCATGCATACAGTAGTGTACTATACAGTATTTTTTTAATTTTTCTTTTGTGTTAACTATAATGTAGCCTACAAGTGAACTTTTAATTATGTACTGTATTGTAATTGAGAGTTACAAGTGTAATCATGTTAGCCCTACTGTGTGTACGTGCAGGTTCTTTTAAATCATAATATGTAAGAACATGTACTGTATTGTAATTACATTACCTCTTGTACTGTTTAACCACTTTAATCGATTAAAGGGTATATATTTTAGTCTAAATGGCATTTTCTTGGTTTTTTCAAAAATCCGAATAAATTGATAATCTGATCCCCCTTGGTCCCAATTAGTTCGGATTTTCAACGCTCTACTGTATATTGTTTTCTTTATTTAGTATTGTCAACATTTGTTTGAAATCTTGATTAATATCTAAATAGTAGGCCCCTAATGGTGAAATTACAACAAATGCCGCAATTCGAGTTATTGGGGTTGGTAGTGTCTATTTCAATCTCTGTCTTACATTAGCTATGTAGCCTATAGGTTACCGCTCAGTCATCATTTCCGCAAAAATATCCGAATATACAATAATCTGTTTACATTGGCTTCAACATGGATCGCCGCCGGGGTTGGTGAGCAAAGCGAGCAGGGGCAGAGCACTTAGTCATATATAAGCAACTATGTAGTAACTGACATAGAATCAATGTAGAGCAAAAACTACATAGGTAAGATCCTATATTCTTATAGGGTCATAGACGAACACTAAGAAAGGATTTTGATTATAAAGCTTAAAAATAGTGAAAATATGATGGTTCTCTCCCAGCCCAATAACAGATACCGTAAAAACAACAGCTTCAGATTAAAATCTTAACAACACAGTTTTAGGTTAGGCCTATAAATACTGAACCTACACACATTTGATGAATTTTCAATTCATTTACATTTATTACCACGGTAAAGAACTTAGCAAATTTGTAATCAGTTAATTAATCTTCACAATCAAAAGCTTTCTTAGGTTAGGTTAACAAAATAAAAGTAAACATAACATAAACAAAGAAGTGTTACAACTGTATTACAATTCAAACACCTGTTGTTACACGTTATAAACGAATAGCTGATTTTAATCAAAAGCTTAACACAATATTTTATGTTAGGCCTACACATACTGATCCACAACAAGTTTCTTAAAAGCATTTTAATTTATTACCATATAGCAACCAACTTGACAAATTTCGAATCAGGTGGTAAAATTTATTCTTCACAACCAACAATTTTTTTTAGGTTAGGAAAAACACAACAAACAAAAATTAACGAAAAAGGCTTACTGTAGGTCTATTATAATTTTAAAAACATCTGGTGTTACATCATATTGTTTCCTTTAGTTGGTAGAATATGATTGTGTCCTATCAATCGTCATTTCCGTGAAAATATCAGAGCATACAATAACATTCTGTTTGCATTTGTTTCACTGCGAGTAGCCGAGAGGGTTGTTAAACGAAGCGATCAGGGGCAGAGCTAACTAGTCATATAATCTAGCTAAGGAAACCACATTGGCGTAACTAAATTATAATGCCTACTCTGGGGAAGTTCACCAATCCAAAATATGCAAAGAGTATTCACCCCCCAGAAAAACCTATTAGGCTAAGCAGGGTTGAAGAAACAAAAATGATTAGTTATTTTAAAGAATATTGACACTTCCAAGTTTGTACATACTGAAAGTAATCCTTTATTTTAAATGTAAGCTAATTATAATTATATCCAGAATAATGACATCACGGCTATAATAACACCACAGATGCCTCCAAGTATCGTGCAAACCAGCACAGGATAACTTTCTATATAATTGTATCTATACCACAAATGGGGGCAAAACTTACTACTAATAAACTCCCAGAAAAATTAATAGCAGACTTAATTTTTTACAAACAGATTTTTACAAACAGATTCAAGCGATTGCTGTTATTTTATTCAGTAGGAGAGTTTCTGCATTATGATTTTAGTAGCTCTGTCTGAGTGGTATAATAACGGTTATAGGCTACTTACATAAATTATAGCCTAATGTTCTCTCAGTGTGTTTTGTTTTATTTACAAGTATGTATTTTTTAAATGTATTTTGTGAGAGGATCGTTGAAATGTTTAATCATTGATGTACTGTAGTATAATTAATGATGTACCATAACTGAAATAACTAAACTAGAGTTTGTATAGGCCTACTATATTTATTTTTTATTACAATTATGTATTTTAAAGATAAATTATGTAAATTTATGTATATAGTGATTGTTGTAATTTCTGTAGTTGTTAACATAACTAAAATGTTAATAATATAGGCCTAAGTTAATTTTGTAAATAGTTAATTTATACGTGTGACTATTGCTGTGCAATATGTTTTGTCCAAAAGCAATAGAAATATTTAGGCTAATAAAATTAAATGGGTTGAAGAACTACCTAGGGGGTGTTGGGAATATGAAATAGTAGGGGCCTACCAATGTAAAATGTTGTGTTATAATAATCTACACAAATCCTAACCTAGAAATTGTAAACAAACATATTGTTTATGGGAATATATGAAAAATGTTAACTTCGACACATAATAGGCCCTATACATAGGCTACATTTTAAAATAGAGGACCTTGGCGTATGAGTCGCAATGACCATTTTTCAAATTGAATTGATTTTTTGTAAAAAGCGTTTGCTCAATTAAAACCTACTGAAAAAATTACTTGTAAAAATTTGACTGAAGATAATGATCATAAAAGAGAAAATGGATCAATCAATCTAATTATTTTTAAGTGACAATAATCGTAAAGATGTTAGATTCCTTTTCATTTTCTGTTTTAAAGGGTTATCTCCATCATTATTTTATATTTATTGCACTTTTGATTCAAATAGAAACTCGTTAGGCTACAGTTTTAATTAGGCCTACCAGGATTTATATAATCAACTAACAAAATCATTCATTTCTAAAACGAGAAGAAACGTAAATAGGCCTACAAATAGAATCAGATAGTTTAACACTGCTGCCATATATTGTAGCCCTACTAGCCTACTGATAAAAACATGAAAATAATGGACATAGGCCCATTTTTAAACATAGACCAATTAGTTTAGTTTTAGAAGTAATTTAGTTTTTTTGTTTTAGGCTTTAATATATTTTGGATACAACTCTAAATAACCTATTAGTATTGTTGGACGGATTTATAACTTCATGACTTTTAATAGCCTAGCCTAATCGTATGTTTGTGACACAAAAATAAGCAAATTTTTGCTAGGCTATCCCATTAGGCCTACAGGTTGAAATAGCTTCAGCTGGTGCCCTTTTTACAGTAAGCCTAAAGTAAAAAGAACTAAATACTTATGATTAGGTACGAACTGGAAACATATTGAGACTGGTGAGTGTTAAGTTAGTAAGCTTAGGATGTTTTTAGGTGGCAACCCATTAAATAGAGAACAAGTAGGCTTATGAAATTTGCAAAAAAATGTAACAAACCATAGTATTATAATATATAAAACGTAAGCTAAATCAAAATATTTTGGAGCTCTCTCAAAATGACCTATCGCTGTAAAAGTAATCTTGTCAATGGATTGTGAGTGACATGCCAAAAAAAGGTAAATAATTTGTATAATTCCTATAATAATCTAACCTGGAGGTTCCTAAGCCAATTCTGAAAATGAATAGGCCTATCACTGAAATTAGACTTAAAGCCCATCATATGCTTTTAAGTTTTTAAACAACTTTGAAAAGTCCAACAACATAAATAACCAAACCTCATTAATCTATTGTAATTAATTATTTAAAAAATAGTTTAACTTAATACAGCATTTAAAAATAATTATATTTTGGTTAACTGTGCCCTTGATAGGCTATGAGATAAAGAGCAATATTTTTACACTTGGCCAAGCCTAACCATTAATTATTATTTGTAGGCCTATATTGGCTAGCCATAGGCTAATTATCTTAAATTATTCCTATGGAATTAAAACTACTATTACTATAAAAAGGGAGGTAGATTCTGAGGGCATCTATTATGATTAAAGAATGTGTGTTTTAGATCCTAGAATGCAGTAAAACGAATTATGTAATTTCAATTAGGCCTATCACTTGAACAGAATACGGGTAGAACTTTGGCTAATTTCTAACCTTGAATGAATATGATAGCTAAAGATTTCAAAAGAACTAAGTCTTAAAATTAACAGTAAAAAATTACGTTTAAATATTTATTTAACTTAAACATACGAGTTTCATATGCTTTTTAGCATCAATTTTAAAGTATTATAAAACTTCACATAACATAAACAAACGACCTATTGAGTAGGCCTACATACAAAGGATGAAATCAAAAGTGGGGATATAGCCTAGAGATATTACTTAATCTCTTACCTTATATAGAAGTTTAATTTATTTTTCTTCTCTCGATGATACACAAATTTTTAAAATTTGTAAATATTGAATTTAAACTGCACTTTATTTAACACAAAAATATTTTCACAAAAAACCCGCACTAAAACCCCTTAGATTTTCCAAAAAGATCAAACAAAACGAAACTGAAAACGACACCAGCGCTATTGTCAATACGTTTTGTGTGGTTAAACGTTCAAACACCTTTATGGCCTCCAGCATCAAACTGTTATAGTGTGCATAATTTTATATCTTTTTCTGGAAATTCATAATTTATGAATATAACTCATTTTATCATTCCTTAGTATTAAAAAAAATTATCATAACATTATATAGATGTTTATACACTGAGTTTTCTTACAAAGTTCAAAAACATCAGACATATATTTTTAGTAAACTTTTTAGCTTTTTACTTCTATGTCTTTAATTGTCAAGACTGTCAAAAGGTGACAGCACCAGATGGCAAATGGGTAATTTTAATCAAGAATAATTATTGTTTTTGTGCCAGATTTCTAAATGTTTTAAATACAGTAGTGAGATTTTAAAACATTTTGCAGTCACAAAGATATAGTTTATTTTAGTTTTATTTCTTTTAAATACATAATGAATAGAGAAAGTAATTTTAAGGAAGATTTTACAAATATACTTTCAGATTTTACTGCATTAAAAACTGTAAGTAAACATATTTGATTACAAAATTTGTCATTTACCCTAAAAGTTTGATTATTTTTAAGAGGTACACAATAATAATTTCATACATACTGTAAAGGATACTGAGTAGGATTTCAGAAAGAAATACTGTGTTTTTTGAAAAAAACTATTTTTTTAACTTTGTAATATGTTTTCAGAAACTTTACTGTATGTTGACAAAATTCTGCCTACATATTATCTCATCTCTTGGCCTTGGAAAAGCAAATGAGACATCCCTGGGTCTCAAGTCATAACTTCTACATGAAGTCTTCAATATAAAATACCTTCAATACCTAGTATACAGTTTATAACTTAAAATAATTTAAATTGTAATATGTGAAGCATTTTTAAAACAGATAGATGGATCCAAAAAAGATTTTCTGAACATCACTTACACTATTCTCTTTTCACTTCTGAGCAGTGATAACTGATTTTTAAGAATTATAGGCTTTGCTACAACAAAGAATTCCACGCTGTAGCCTTAATGAAATAAATCAAAATATATATATATATATATATATATCTTAGTATTTCCTTTGGCCAGAATACCCTTATGAGGTATATTTTAGTGTACTATTTAGTGAGGGCTTTGTACATGCTCCCCCAATTTACTCTCCTATTGATTGTAACTCCCAGATACTTAAGGTTTTCTACTTGTCCAATCTCCAGACAGTTTGTAGTAAATACAGAGATTTTCTCAAAACAAGAACACATGTCTGTAAGTAGGATGAACAAATACGATGTACATTCCTTATTCCAAATATAATGTATTTAGTTTTAGAGTACAAAACCAGCAAATACATACATATTTTAATTTAATTAAATCATGTTGCAAACATAATAATATGGCACTTGTACGTTATAAACAAAATCCATCACCGTACAATAGCATTAAAGATTCCTTGGCACAAGTCATTACAATATATTTAAAACAATATAGGCTAGGCCCATAGAAAGAAACTCTTCTGTGAATACTAATAGAATCGTAATACATTTCCTTTCCAGTCGTATGTAGATGCCAAAAATAATTTAAAGAAGTTGGAAAACTTTGTGCTATTACTGAGAGAGGAGCTAAGAATATCAAGAGATGCAGAAAGAACATCTGATTTCAAGAAGAACTGCAGCCAAGCATTTTTAACCCAACAGCAAGAAGTTATTAACAAACTTTTAGGTGTTAGAGGTAAGGTGTAATATCATTTTTGTCTTTCAGAATATTTTTGTGTTTATCTTAAAGACTAAAATTAATTTCAGAGATTTGTTCAACTAATTTGTGAGATTAACCATCAACCTTTTTGTTTGGTATATCCGATGTCTCCTATAAACCTCCTCCTAGGCTGACCTTAAGGGTAATCCGGGCCTGGGATGGATAGTACCAATGTTAATGTTGTTAATTAACCATGGAGTGGAGCTCATTATTGGAAAAACTTCTGGTGCACTTTGTGTAAAGTGGAGTTCTATTGAAGGAGTTAGGAACCAAATTGTTTATTTCAAGACGGCGTAGGTGTTGCTTCCGCAGGAAAGCCTAAATTTGAAGATGTTTTGCCAAGAACATCCTCCTCATGTATAGTTTTAATGGTTTAATTGCCAGTACTATCTCCATCGACTGTGCACGGGTTGTTTTAGGAGATTTTATGCACTGCTGAAAATATATTTAACAATTTTTCAAATTATTACGTTTTTTTTTCAGAGGAAAATGAAAGTTTAAAACAATCAATGAAGCACTTACAGGCTGAGAAGAAGGACTGGGTTGATGTAAGTACAGTCTCACTTTATGTAACAAAATGATAATACTAGTAAAAAGAAAGAAATTGATTTAATTAGCTGTGGTTTACAGCTTAGTCCGTGCTGGATAAGCATCTCGTCTCAACCCTTTGCACTTGGTTGTGATAAAACTTTTACCTATTTGACTGTATTTATTCCAAAATTGTATTCTTCGTTCTATTAATGTAGCAGCGTTGTGAAGTTGTTTGTATACTGCCGGCGCGGCTGCTCCTTGCCTATTATCCTCTACCATTCACTATTAAAAATTAACTTAAAAATCCTATATATGTACTATTTTTAACATATTGTATAATAATAGTTGGGGGGGTAGCGTCAGAGGGGGTCAAATCCAAGATTGCCCCCTCAAAAAAGCCCTAGATCCGGCTTTGAACGCGGGTCCAATGTTATACACCACGTTTTTGAGGAATTGTCAACGTCGCATAACTTTGTTTGGCTTTGATAGTGCCACGCCGTTAACGCATTGGTCCGCGTTGGCAACACTCAACGCCCGGTTAATGCAGATTCGCCAGCATTGATAGCGCTCGAATAATATGAACAGTAGTTCCATTCACCCAATAAAAATTAAACAACGTTAAGTTGAGAAAGCGGCTGACAGCACCATCACTGAAGGTCAATGCAGGGTGATCTAGCGGAAATAATGTTTATATTGCACTATTGTCTGACTCAAGCCCGTCACCATTCACATTAAAAAAATACATATTTCAGAATTTGTGATAAGTTAAAGAACTTCCATCCTTCTAGATTTTATTGAATATATACATAATTTATACTCTAACCTGAGCTTAATCCTCCTCAAGCCAAATCCACGGTGCACCATTGCGCCCGGGCTCTTAATTATTAATCTCTTATTTGTGCGTTTTGTGTATTGTGTACTCATATGTGACTAATGTGTTTTACGACGATTTCACTAGTGAGAGTAGTGGTTTTATTTATTTAATTTAGTGTTTAATTATATGAATGGAAGATGGGGTAACCCGAAACCGCAGTCGTCGCAACAGCATGAAAACAAGGATTGAAAGATTTGTACAGGTAAACTTTAACGTATTTAGAAAAGTTTTTTTGTATTTTTTCATGAACAAATATATACATCGTCACTTAGTTAACAATACTGCCTAACCGACATTTTTCACAAAATTTACTTTTTGGTTCCAACTAATTCTGGCGAACGTTTCGCATAGACTGACACAATGTTTACGGCAAAAATCTTAGAGATAGCAGCACCATTGCAGAAAAACCAAACCGCCTACACAAAGCAGACTGCCAACAAACAATATCGCCTACCTACAGAGCTTTTATAAAAAAACCGTTAAATAAATTACTAAGACTAAAGCCTCGGCTACGATACGAGCGGTGAGCGGCGGGCGGTGGGCGGCGAGCGTTACTAGCAATTGCAAGCGGCGTTTCTTGAGCGGCGGATGTGGTTACGATACAAGCGGCAACTTTCTCACACTGGTCTCAGTCAACGAGATGATGTCACACGAGGAGCTAGTGCGGACGGAAATCCTTAGTGAGAGACCCCTTTTGTATCGTTTGCAAAAGGTAAGAAGATCACTACAAAGGCGTTGGGGCGTGCACCAAATTAACAAAAATAGACAAAGATATGGTGAATACCACCACCTATTTAAAGAATTGTGACGAGACGAAGATCGCTTCTTTCAGTAAACTAGAATGTCAATGTGCACTTTTGATTATTTACTGCATTGAGTGAAGCATCGGTTGGTAAAGAAGAGGTGCCTACTTCCTCAGCAAATACAACCCGAAGAGCGACTAGTAATAACATTAAGGTATGTAAAATACTAAATTATATGCAAAAGGAATCAGGTTCATTATCTGTCATATTTTACTCACTTGTCAGGCAGTATTTACAGGAAATGCACATTGAACACATTTATGAACAAATATTTACTAGGCACTTTAACATAATACACACAAATATAAGCAAAAGGCCTATAATCGAAATCTAACCATGATTTCCGTAGACTGAAAATATTGGCCTACTAAAAAAACGTTAAAATTTTACAATATTAATTTTTAAACAATCCTTTCTAACAAAACATATTATTTTCTATTTCTGTCTTTCTTGCAAAAGAATCTAACACATAAATGAATAAAAGTTTGTTAAATATATAACAAAATACCAGTATATATAAACAATTGTAATAAACAACCAAAGTTCTTTAAAAGTTTAAAATCTTGGCTGCTTAGTCTCGACAATGCAGATGTTATCTTAAATTAATTGGTAAAATCAGCCTCACCAAAAGTAAAATTTTCAAATATTTTATTATTTCAATTTCAAAATATTTTACCATTTTTCTTATTTTGAGCTGTGTACCTACTTTGTTTAATTGATGTGTTTTAGTAAGAACCACAAATATATATAACGTTTTTACTTATTTAATATTTTTTAAATTTATTAAGTACAACTTATCTCAACTGATGTATAAAAATAAAATGTCTGCTCTAAAACACCTTTGTAATTAATAGAGAGTATTAATTTGTAATAATAGGGTAGAGAGTATTTAAAAATATAATATACTTTCTGTGAAAATAACAATGTTAAACAGTCCCACAACAGAACGTTTAAATCCTTTATGAGGTTTAAAAAATAAATAAACTCTTGAACAGAATGCCAAATTCCAAAATTATAACCGCACAATTTAGAATCTTTTTTGTTTAGTCGGATTTTCTTGTAATTTGGATTTTAACATAAATTCAGGTGTAACCCGGGGAGGTAGTAATTTTAAAATATATGCTTCCTGTGAAAATAACAATCGTAAGTAGTCCCATAACAGAAAGTTTTAATCCATTGGTGTTGTTTAATCCATAATTCATGGTGTTTAAAGAATAAATAAACCCTTGAACCGAATACAAAATTCCGAAAGCAAACTCGCAAAAATTAGTATCTTTTTGTTTACCGTCGGATTTTCTTGAAATTTGGACTTTAACATAATACATTCAGGTATAACCCGGGGAGGGAGTAATTTTAAAATATATGCTTCCTGTGAAAATAACAATGGTAAGTAGTCCCATAACAGAAAGTTTTAATCCATTGGTGCTGTTTATTCCATAATTCATGGTGTTTAAAGAATAAATAAATCCTTGAACCGAATACAAAATTCCGAAAGTATACTCGCAAAAATTAGCATCTTTTTTGTTTACCGACGGATTTTCTTGGAATTTTGTATATAAGTGGTCGTTAGTATGCCATGAACGTATACGTATCAAAAATACTTAATTTTGCCTTTTTAACCAATGTCATATGTTTGTTGAAAGTAAAGAAACCCATGAGCGTCGGGCGGCAGTCGAAAAATTATCTAACTGATTTGATCACGAGCGGCAGTCTAGGGCGAGCGTTATGCCAACGCACATCCGCCGCTTGTATCGTAGCCAGCCAACCGTGTTTAACAAGGAAACTCCATCAGTTAGATAATTTTCGTGCGCCGCTTGCACCTGCTACTGTCGCCCGCCGCTCACCGCTCATATCGTAGCCGAGGCTTTAGAGTGTATGAATACAATACGGCCTAACTATAATTATTTACGTGCTCATACTGACTATCTGTAATACGTTAAGATCCAATACCGGCTATCTGCAACTTGATATAATACCGGCTATCTGC
>JAGFPH010012253.1:0-19902 GCA_018207615.1 Philaenus spumarius | reverse complement strand
GTTTTCCCACACAGTGCTTGTTGGTGAACAATGCAGTGTAACACCATTGGTTTTCCCCCTCCTGCACTTTTAACAGCATTTCACACATGTCCTACTAACCCTGTTTTATTGCCACACATATTTTTTCCTCCATCTGTAGTCACACCTTTTAAGTATAGTTTTACTTTTGAAATACTACCACTTTCTTTGGAAAACATATTTTCTCCAGTAACATTGCTTTCCATTGAATAAACATCTGTAAATTCTTCGGTTATCTGAAAATCACTGTTACCTCTAATGAAAAAAAGTACTTGGGGCTGAATCTGATACATCCGTAGATTCGTCTAGTGCTATTGAATACCATTCAATTTTTTCGCATGCTCCTCAAATTGGTTTGTAATGTCATCACCGATAACTTCAGTTCGGCGAGCTACCGTGTTTGCAGACAGGCTGATCGCATTAAACATGGGTTGCTTTTTTTGGACACAATTCTTCAACTGCCTTTTGAATGCATGTTTTTACTACCTCTCCATCAGTAAAAGGCTTACCAGATATAACCAAAGCGTGGCAAATTATAAAACTTGCCCTAACGGCAGCTTCATTTTGGTGGGTGTGCCTAGTAAACACCTCTCGTTGAGATTTTATTGATTTCTCTAAAAATAATATTTTATCAGAACGAACCTGACCTTTTAACTCAGCATACTTACTTGTCAAATTTTTGGTTTGATAATGCCTTCTGATATTGTATTCTTTTAAAATTGCTATTTTCTCGTTGCAAATTAAACACAAAGCAGATTTGCAGACTATGCTCAATCACAAAATAGTCATTACGCCACTTTTCGTTGAAAACATGGTACTCACTGTCAACTTTCCTATTCTTTAATAGGAAAATAATTATGAACAGAACAATGTTTATTCACGCTAGGCGCGTGGTTCACCAATACAATAATCGCTGTAGCGTCGCCCTGTTATGAAAGGTAAACAAAGGCCGATCTTTCCGTTCTCAATATCTAAAACAAAACTTTTTTAATGGCGTCTGCGGTCCGGACCAAATCTTTTTGCGGGTCGCATTCGGCCCGCGGGCCGTAGTTTGGAGACACCTGCACTAGACCATTCGCTCCCTCAATCACACTCATTCAACACTTGGTTCAGAATTTTACGTCCTCCAATCGTCAATCGAAAAGATATCTCCACACTACAGTGCGTTGCGACTATGCGAACCAACTACAGTAAAGTCTCCTACATTGTCCCTCAGCTCGGAATCGAAATTTTGACAACTTGGGAGCAACCAGACACCTTTTTGCCAGCCTTGCGGTACACCTTTGATGTTCGGCGATCTCTGCAAACGATTAAAAATAAGAGACCGATGATCAGAGTCGAGGCGGCCGGAAAAGTTTAAAAACAGCGATGCTTAATCTTTTATATTATTACATTTTTCAGCATGAAAAAGTTTATAACATGTTGATGAGATTATTGTATTCACAGTAATACCAAACATGATACAATTTGGACCACATTTAGTGATTAATACTTATCGAATAACCATATGTAATTTCACGGTGCCTTAATTACAAAAATAAATATCCTAAGTGAGAGCACAACACGGAATACATACAAACAATGGCTTGATTTTACTCGCAAGGCTTATAATGAAACGGAGCAATGCTGATTGCCGAGTAGTAGAGATAAGACGTCCTTATTTTTAAATGTTATTTTTTCAAGTTTGGACCTCGTTTTATTTAAAGCACTGCATAAAAGTAATACTATTTAAGGGTCTGCTGTAGTGGAATTTTCATCCCATAAGAGCAATGTTAAATTAAAAATCATTCATTTCGTTTATTTTTTATACAATTGTTTACAAGGAATCATTTTAATCCCAGTCACAATAAGCATCAGTTTTGCGTTTCAAATATTTTTTAAATCACTTTCATTTGTCACGTAATTGACATTTTTTAAGCATAAAGTTTTTTATTCAGCACTCAATTACAAAAAATGGTTTTAAATGAGTTAATTTCAAAGCGCTCAGCTACAAGAAATTGCACTCTTTATACACGGCTACAGGGTGAAACACTTGAGTTGCCGGTTGCTTTCGCTTTTTTTACTGCAGCAGACCCGTGAATAATAATAATAAAAATGTTACTTTCTTAATTTCTTATTTAAATAATTAAAATGTGTTTAGGTTTACCGACTTTTACCGAGGATTTAAATTTCTGATAAAGGCTATTGACTAAATAAGAGACATTTTGCCAAGTTTTTGCTTAAAATAGTGTGTCTCTAAAATTTGCTATGTCCTATATACATATACACAAATAGTTATATATTCATGTGTACTTTTCTTATAAAAGTAAGCATGTTATCTGCACCCTTAAACTCACCAGATACGTAAAGTAGGGGTTTTAGAAGTGAAAATTTCCAAAAAAATACCGGATACGGATCACTTCCGGTCAGTTCCGGTACTGGAAAAATTACGAGTAAACCCCTGTATGTAGGTATATTTTTTTAATATTACAGTTATTTTTGGATTGGCAATAGTTAATGGATGTTGGTATGGACTGCGCTTCGGGCTTCAGCTTACAAATGTATTTTGTCAATATCTTGTAGACTAGACAGTTGGTTTCACTTTACAGTGTTGCCAACTATCTCGCTAAGGAATATTGTTGATCCCAGTTATCATCAATCTTTTAGTGCATACAATTATCAAGACATTTCATATGAAATATTGTTTAAACTTGTTGAACTTACCGTCCAGTAGTTCAATTTTAAACGTCCAACGACGGCCGTTTCATCTATTCAGCCATTCTCAAGTTAAGGACCATTTTCCTTCGTCATTAGTAAAAATAAAAACACATATTACTCTTAAAAAAAACTTATACACACGAGTCCACGAATTACGCGCATAGTTCTTATCTGTACTTGCTTCTGCGATGTCTATTACCAAGTCGAACAATGGGTTGGAGTTGAAATTAATTTTATCATTAAGTAGCATTCCTTGCTCTGTCTTAAAAGCTTTGTAGATCTCATACTGCTACAGAGCATTCATAAGCGCCCCTAAGCGTAACACCGACAGTCTAGCTGTGAAAATGTGCGAGCATGTAATTTTTAACTGTGGACACGTTTGTATAAGTGTTTTTAAGTGTAATATGTGTTTTCGTTTTTACTAATGACGAAGAACAATTGTCCTTAACTTGAGAATGGCTGAATAGCCGAAACGGCCGTCGTTGGATGTTTAAAATTGGACTATTGGACGGTAAGTTCAACAAGTTTACTTAATAAACAATAGTCGGTATGGGGAACATAAACAATAATAAATATTATTTCTCTATGGTTGACAGTTTTCAAACTATAAAATGTAAATATCATTCACGAGTTCAACTCATTTTTGCACCATCCAAGAGGTTTAGTTCCATAAAAACATTATGTTTCTGCATCATATATTAACCGTTTACGAAAAAACAAATTTTCGAAAAGGTTGGCAGAAGGACAGCCATTACTGCAACGGCTGGCTGCACTTCCAATCAGGTAAAAACCTTTAGACAATTTCCAATTGAAAAATCGCTGTAAGATTCATTTGAATTTTGGACTCCTATAGTTTGTACCGCCGATGGGCCTAAAGGAGCAAAAACACGGAAAATGATACAAATTCTATCAAATTTAACTTTTGTATTTAACATTAGTTTTATTGTTTGAAGCATAAAAGTTCCTCTACTTATCCTGTATGACCAGGCCAAAGACATAACTAATTTTCTAAGCAATGCTACACATTCTCGGAGCCGGTAGTAAGGGATGTCTCATTGCAATCGTAGAAGTTGTTGTAAGACCAACAAGCGATCAAAAGTGTGTTTTCTAGTCAGGTGAAACGTGTTGTGGGAAAGTTGTGAAAATTAGTTTATATTTTGAATTTTAGTACAGTAAGACCTCGATAATCCGGCAGACCCGATAGTTCGGCATCCATCATCTTGAAAATTTGCACACATTAAAAATGGCAGTTTTTGTAATGATTGAGTGATTTAAGCTCGGTCTACACTGTCTGTTGGCTCCGCATCCGTTAAAAACAGTGTGTAATAATCTACTGCTCAATAAACTTGTCCAAAACAAACATTTCAATCAAAATTTCTCCTAAAAATCAAACTGATTTAAAACAATGTGCTCTCGTCGCCCTTTAAAAACATTAAAGGGATCGTTTAACACTTTCGTTGCTGACAGTATTTTGTTGAACGTATTCCACTTAAAGAAGATTATTTGAACAAATTGAAGTCTTTGGAAAAAGATAGATTGAATTTCTTGTAAATAGTTGTTAGATTTAAAACCGCTTTCAGGGTGTCTACTAGTTCCCAGAAATAAAAATCAGTGACTATTTAGTAACTTTTACAGTAAAAATTTTAAAAATCAAGTTTCTATATACAAACTCACTTCTATTCTGTAAAACTTAAAATCACTTATGTCTACTTCTCTTAGTAATACACCCAACTAGTGATAACTAGTGGTACGTAATGTTTTAGACGATTGTTCAAACATCTCGAGCATCAAACAATCGCGCATCACTATGCCGCAACTTGTCTGCTCCGCTGTTCCCTACAACGACCATACTTCCCGCTTACTGAAAGCTGTTCCTGTTTATATTCATGTTTTGGCAAAAAAGACATCGAAACAACATAAAAAAACACATAATTACTCCGCTTCATATATGCTCAAAATTATTTTAAAGGCTATATCTGTCTCATAAAAAACTAATCAGGTTATTATAGGAAAAATATTTTATCATCTTGAAGCCCGGGGCTATGATCGCAATTATAACATCAGCGTGTCGCTCGCACGACAGTGTAGGTATACGGAACATTTTTATTATATTTGTTACAATCCAGCTCTCAGAGAGCATATATTATAAATATTTTATGTACAAAATAATTTTGTTTTAGGCTTTTAAAATTTATTTCCGTGACCTTTCAGCAAAATACGTGACTTCCGTGATCCCTTACTAAAATCTGTGACTTTTACGTGACCAGTAGACACCCTGGCTTTGCACGGTTTGGCTGGAGTAAAAATAGCAAACCCCCACCACGTACTGTACCGTACTGACTAACGGAAGCCAACAACAAAGGGGAATGGAGCCGTGCCTACCTGAGGCCCATCAGTTAGCGGCAATCTCTCTACGCAGTTAATGTTGCGTAGTTTCAACGTGTAATTTACGTGTTCATATAAAGTACATGTGCATACCATATAGTTTATAGTTTATTCCCTGTTTAAACGATTTTAAAGGAAAACCTCGATAATCCGGCATCACCGGATTCCCGAGCATGCCGGATTATCGAGGTCTTACTGTATTTTCAATACACAATGCATTGTGTGTTTCGAACGCCAACCCCCGTATTGGGAGTATCTTCAATACACAATGCATTGCGTGCTTCGCAAGCCAATCCCCGATTGGAAGTATTTTCAGTACACAATGCATCACGTGCTTCGCACGCCAACCTGGATATTGGGAGTATTTTCAGTACACAATGCATTGCGTGCTTCGCACACCAATCCCCATATTGGTAGTATTGGTAATAACCAATGTTTTATACTTTTTTTGGGGTTGCCCCAATGTGTATTTTACAAAACATACATACATAAACAGAAAACACATTTCACTCTACGGGGAGATTGTTAACCCGTTCAGGAGGTACTAAATAATCAGGTAGAATTTATGTAAAACTCACCTCCGCTGAAACAATTGTCTCCCGCGCCCTTCCACACCCTTTCCCTTTACTTTTGTTTGTTGGCGAAGTAACTGTTATCTGATGTAATATTTATGTCTGTTTTCTATATTTTATTCAGTCTGTATTAAGCTGCCTTGACTGGTGAAACCATAGTCAGCGAGACACAATAAAATTTTGTATAATTTACTAAATATTGTTTGTGTGTTTTTTGTTGATTCATACTTTTTTGGTGTCTTGATTCATTTTAATTAAACTATATCCATATTTCAAAGAATTAAATACATTTACCTTAAGGGTCGGCTCTAGTAAAACAGAAAGCAACCTGCGACTCCCTATAGCGGCGGTAGGTTACGCGGACATTGCTCATCCTAAATCCATTTAAAACACGCAATTATTCAAATAGCGTTTTTAAAAAAAATACCAAACTCTTGGGGACAAAATTCTTCATCCGAATGGCTTGGTAATTTTTCGCCATAATTAATAGTTACAACGTAAAAAATATTTAAAATCACCCTACAGCGGCGGTAGATTACATGGAAATTGCTCATCCTAAATCCATTTAAAACACGCAATTATTCAAATAGGGTGTTTTAAAAAAATACCAAACTCTTGGGGACAAAATTCTTCATCCGAATGGCTTGATAATTTTTCGCCATAATTAATAGTTACAACGTAAAAAATATTTAAAATCACCCTACAGCGGCGGTAGATTACATGGACATTGCTTATCCTAAATCCATTTAAAACACGCAATTATTCAAATAGCGTTTTTTAAAAAAATACCAAAATCTTGGGGACAAAATTCTTCATCCTAATGGCTTGGTAATTTCACGCCATAATTAATAGTTACAACGTAAAAAATATTTAAAATCACCCTAAAGCGGCGGTAGATTACATGGACATTGCTCATCCTAAATCCATTTAAAACACACAATTATTCAAATAGTGTTTTTTAAAAAAATACCAAAATCTTGGGGACGGAATTCTTCATGCGAATGGCTTGGTAGTTTTTGGCTATAATTAATAGTGACAACATAAAAAAAATATTAAAAATCAGTGTTTTAAATTGTTAATAAATATTAAACAAAATGTTTTTCTTAGTTTTGAAAAATCCATTTGCATGCTTATTGGCCATAGCTTTAAAATGACATATCGTTCATAATTATCCGATTAAAAATAAAGGGAAAATTTGGATGTAAATTTAACATTGGTGTTATGGAGTGTCAGCCAACATGGCCGACAGCTAGAGCCGACCCTTAAATGTATATTTGCCTAGAGTTTATATCATCGTGTTCATTGAGATTTATGTTAAAAGTTGGTACTGAAATATATTTAGCACGTATGTTAAGGAGGAATGATGTCTTATATCGCTCTTGCTTTAAGGTCGCTACAATTTAGGCCATTAGTTGAGCGTTGGCGTGTACGACAGCGGCACTGCGCCATCAAAGCAGCTGCTCTTTATTTGAAAAATGCGCTGAATGTTTTTTTAATATTTTGTCACAAACAGTTATGAAGGCCAAGGAAGAGAATGCCGTTACGATAGACAGTTTAAACTTGCATTGCACTGAACTTACTAAACTTGTAGAAGTTTTAAAAGCTGAGAAGGAAGACACCATCAACACAAATGAGAAAAAGGTATTGTATTATTTGACTTGACTTTAATAATAACAGCATAGTATGTCATACAATATTGTTTTGTTTACTGTGTTAATACAGGATGCCAGGTTGAACAAACCAATTATTACACATAACTTAACTATTATCCTTCATCTGATTGTTTTGACAGTTACACCAACCGATAGGAAATCAAAAGAGATATAAGAAAGGTGTCTTGACATTTTTTTTAAATGTAGGGTTTTTGAGTAATTTAGGTTTGAAATTTTCAAACAGCTGCCATTTTTAATCTTTAAACACTAAGCATTCGTTATTCTTACGACCATGAAAATGGAATTTCGGTCGTCTGCCTCAGTGTTTTGATCTTGAGCGCTGTATGTCGCAATACCTTCGTCCCTCCCCACTCTCTATTTAGTCTGACCTTGGAAACAGCCCAGTGTGCGTCCACAGTCTCAAAATAGCCGTGTAGTCGTACATTTTACTAATGCTTAGTAGTGGTGTTACATTTTTTCAATGTACATAAACCAATTACATAAACCAAAGTGTAACAAAAAGACTTAATCCTGTGATTATTTTTATTTTAAGCTTCCTAACATATAATTCTTATGTCTTAGATTATCAATAATCTAAAACTTATTTATCACTAAATTCGTGTAAAATTTTGTCAAGCAGAATACAATCATGTAGTAAACCAAAAAACAAATAATCTCTTTTACATAACATATTTTGACCGTTTAATATTTTTTTCCTGTCAACAGTAATGCATAGTTGAAATAAAAGTGTAATATTTGAATGTCTTGTCATTATAACCTAAACAATAATTAAAATAAATATAGTCGTCAAAATTACTAATGGTTAGTATTAGTGTTAGCATTAAGAATGGTTATTGTTTAAAGGTTAAACGTATGATTGGATATAATTCCTTATTAGTGAATTTCCATAGGAAAATGAGCTATTGTAGTGGCCCTTATGGTAAGACCCAAGGTCGGGAGTAGCAAATGAGCACCAATCATGGTCTCCAGAACACGTTTTGGGGTGTCATTAAAAATCATATATATGTGTTCGCACTCTAGCGACCGCATTTTAAGTCCGATTTGGTTCAAATTTAATACACATGTTGGTTGTCTATGTCGCTCGGACGAGTTCGTTAGGCAAAAAATCCAACAACCGGAAGCACGTTGTTTGACCGGAAGTAATTATTTTTTGAGATTTTTCCTACGAGAATGAATTTGTTTTTGAGTTTTTTCTACAAATATAAATCTAGGATGTTATTCTGCAAATTTTGTTTTTTTACGCGACCTTATAGCTCGCTTGGTTCCCCCAAAATCGATCAAAACGTAAATTACCATAGAAGTACCCGGCTCAAAGCCATGTGGTGGATTCTACCTTGCGGTTGGCGTGCAAAGCACGCAATGCATTGTGTATTGAGGATACTCCCAATATTGGGGTTGGCATGCGAAGCACGCAATGCTTTGTGTATTGAGGATACTCCCAATATGCGGAATGGCGTGCGAACCATTTTGCAGCTATTCAGCACCGCCGTGAATAGACCTATTTTCCAAATTGTTGGTTGAAATCCTAAAATATAGGACTGTAAACTTAATTTTGGAAATTTGCTCAACTCACGTCAGCGGTTCAGCTGCGTGGTCAAATTATTTGTCTTGAGATAGATCATTGTTAGGTTAAACTTCATGCCAAGTTTGAACTGAATCAGTCAAACATTTCTCTGGAGACGAATTATTTTGTAAAAAAAACCCAAAATGGTGGATATCTTGGAAACGAAGCATTTTCGGGCCTATGTTTGTCTGAACTTTATTCCTATTTTTACCCATAGAACGAGCTACAGAGACATCGCCATATATTTCTGAATCACCCAGTATATCTTACTATTTTTAATGACATCTCAAAACATGTTCTGAGGACCATGATTTTTGCTCATTGACCACTCCCTACAATAGGTCACACCATATGAGTCACTGAATTAGCTCATCTTTCCTATGAAGATTCACTAATAAATTGAAGGCAACGCCAAGACAGAAGGTTAGTTTATTACTTCCCCAAGAAATGAGAATTTTCTTAAACTATTTACTGTTTTTTGCAACTGTGAGATTTAAATTAAAATTTGGAAAAGGTAATCTACAGTAGTCATTACTTTCAACTTGCATTCTGAATCTAGTGTGTTTAGTGAATGATGACCAATTAGTAATTATGTATTAATGACTGAATGTCTGTGTAATTATGCATACATCCGTGCCCACTTAGTTGTAGGTCGAAACCTCTGAATAGGCTTGGAGAGCACCCCCATCGTACCATTTTTGGCATCCTGTGTACAGCCCAATTCTAAATGGGTGCATGGCACCAGTAAAATCACTACGGTTTTGGTTTCTTTTTCCGCCATGAACTTAAATCTTCTAAATTGATCAGATTTACGCCATTTGGAAGTCGCCTAATTCATTTTTTTTAAATTACTTTTTCAGAAGGCGGTACCGCATATTCCTCCTGTGTTTGCAGTAACTCTTTTAAACTGTAAGTTGTCTGCTGAAGGAAAATGAATTAAAATGAATACTTAAATATAGTATTATTTTGTTGAAAAATAATAAGTTCAATACAGCAAAGTAACAGGCAGAGCTATCATGTTAATTATTACCGTGTTTCGATTCTGTTTCACATTTTGAATCCAACCCGTTATCTGTACTGGTAAAATAAAATGTCACATTTGTAGCGTAGTAGCCTGCATAAGTTAATTTTAATTTTAAATAACCTCCTAATGTCGTACAAATTGCCAACGATTTTATCAGTGGCGCATGGACGGGGGGATGAAGGAGACCTATCCCCCCCAGAGTGATTTTTTTTTTCATAGCAATTTTGAAGAATAAACAATCCTTAAACACTTATGGTCGATCATTTAGGGTCAATAAAGCTTCATGGCATTAATTTTATTTTACAAAATTTTTACTTGTTCGGTACAAGTGTGAGAGTGGCGCGCATCGAGATCAGCTGTCTTAGCCCGAGTACAGCTGTGACGCTGTCTTTGTAGGTGCCTAAGTGATGCTGGTGGTATGCGAGATGTAGTCCCGGAGAAGGGGAAGGCATTTAAGCTGTGCACAAAGGCAACATTTCCCTCGATACATAAGCTTTTGCAAATTTTGGCTACGTTGCCAGTCACGACGACATGTACGGCAGGGAGATCGTTTTCGTCTCTCAGATACCTTAAAACGTACCTGAGAAACACTACCGGAACAACACGGCTTAACGGACTGGCTACGCTGTATGTCCACAAGGGTGTACAAATTTCAGCTGAAGAGGTCTTAAACGAGCTCTCCAAAAAGCCAAAGAGGAGAGGTTTTTCTATTCTTTTTTGTTTTCTTGACTAAAACTAAGTTTTTATAATAGTCCTATGTAATATGATTTGTATGTTTGTTTTGATCCATATCAATTGTGAGAGCTTCGATTTTAAACTAGCATTTTAAGGCTCCTTTTATAGTAAATCCAAAAATGTCACACATGTATAAGATTAAAACCCAAAAATAATTAAATTTAGTTTTAAATTAAACATTTTAGTAGCCTATTTTTAACTATTTTCATTAGATAAAATAAATTATAAATATATTAAATGTGAACTTTACAGTACAAACTGACAGATAAATTTAGGCCTACAACATAAAACAACATTATTTTTATATGAATAAATATTTGATTTATTTTGCACATTACGAACAAAATATATTATTTTGTATTTTATAAAAATGTAGCAAATACGGGAAATTTTAAATATTGCATTTAGGGGTTAATGTAGCTTGGAATTTATGGGTTTAAATTTCAAATTTGTTCCACAACACCGCCCCCTCCCCTCCCTCGACCTACTGTTGGTCGTCCCCCCACAATTTTCGAATCCTGCGTGCTCTACTGGGTTTTACTGAGTGACATTGAATTTTACAAAATGGCTCATTGATGATCTGTGAATCAGCCTGCAAATAAAACACCAAAAAAGGGGTAGGTCATGGAGGAAGGTTCCATATATCTAAAACGTGTTAGAACTAATGTTCATGGTTCGTCCTCGTTTAACTTGTCCAATACAATTTGGTCACACAAGTTGAATATATTTAATGGGTTATGTAAATTTCATAAGGCTGTATTAGACGAATTGAACAGAATTTAATTTTGCACGGGTATGATTTGTTTTATCTTTATTATTTTTGTTGCTTGGGGATTGTGTGGATGTTAAGTAGTTTTATTCCAATAACTTAGTAAATTGCGATTGGCTAAGACCTCAAATTGAGAAAGAAGATTGGCACCCATGCAATGGTTCTTGGATCTATTGAGGCTGCTTTAGCGACCTTATGTATTTTTGTTTTGTAAAAATTAAGTTTTACTTTTGTTGCAATAAATCTATTCTATTCTAATAATTGACTAAACAGTTTCAGGATAGGATAATCAAGTTGAACGAGAGAGTGACTGCTCTCCAGTCAGAGAACAAAGAGCTGAAGGAGCGTTCAGCCACCAACATTGCAATATTTCAAAAGGTAATATTTTGTGGCAGTTTGTGTAAAGGGTCACGGTAATGATCAGTATTTGAGTTCTAACAGAAAATTAATTTAAGTTGATTTTTGTAAATAAAAAATTGTTCTGTTTGCAGGTATTTTACTTTACAATTCACGACAAACAAGGGGGAGTCAGGTTAGGACCGGGGATTGGAATTTAAACCCTTTTAACAGTTCACCCCAGTATTGGGAGTATTTTCAATACACAATGCATTGCGAGTTTTGTAAGAGTAAAGTATTTTTCTTCAACCTTCATAGTTTTCTTATTTAATAGATCAGATCAAAGTCACAAGAGAGTAAGGCTGTAACCTACTGCATCCATGTGTATTGTACGTTGTAGTTTAATCAAGTAAATCTAAATATCAGTATGCATGCAATGCACAATGATGTAAAATATGTTGCTGGATCATCTGTTGTGTTGTCTATTTTATAATTAAATCTGCACTTTTTAAACGTAGTATTAATTTTTACTACTAAATTTCCGGATTTCGGGGGCTATTTTGACTACCTAACTTCCCCCCTCGCCTTGTTTTCTTATGTACAAAGTCTTGGCACAATGATAAGTAATAAACGAAGCGAAATAAAATTTGTAAGTCTTAGGTTCTTGAGAGTATTAAAAAGTATATTTGTTGCTGTGGAGGCAAAGTACTGTAGTAGTCTAGGTTTATACTTTTTTTAATATTCTAGGAGATTAAGCTCGAAGTGGGCTTAAAATGGCTGAAAAAGAAATAAAACAATTTTGAGGATTGAGAACCTTCGTGCAATTGAAAGAACGGACTCAGAGGAATTCAACGCACAGTAATGTGTGGTAACCACCCGACAATATTAGTTTAGTTATACAAGTTTAAAATGGGGTCAACATTAACTGCATTTTCTTGAAATTTCATGGAAAACTGTATCTGAACGCAGTACTTGTAACATATGTTCAGTTAGAATTAATCCAAAAAAATATACTTGTAATGGTAAGATGATGTAACACCGTAAATACAGAAGCTCCTGACATCCTGAAAATAAAATTTAAATTTTAAATAAGAGTGAATATATCTAGAAATATGATCAATTAAATAAAGTGATAAATCGGGACAAATAATTTGTTATAAGTTTTAGAAATGATGGTAAACAATAATTATTGATATACATAAATATAAAATACATGACCGGTATTTTGCAAGTTTGCACATCCGCCTTGCACCTTTGGATTATGAACTACTTCGATTCGCTAGCAGCGGACAATAATGTCGTGTAAAAAAACAAAATGTCCAGAATAATCTCCTACATTTATTTTTTTTATAAAAAACCCCAAAAAAGTTTCATTTTAGTTCAACCTCAAACAATTTTTACTTCTGATCAAAAAAACAAGTTTTTGGTTGAATTTTTTTGTGTTAAACCAGAACGCAACTAAAAACATTAAAATATATTAAAATTAGGACAATTCCATTAAATCATAGCGTTTACATGATCAAATAACTGGTATTAGGTAGAATTAGGCTAAATAAAACATTACAGAATTTTAAAAAAAATGTGGAGCAAACGAATACAGTTCAGAGAATACAATGCAGTGAAAATCTATAATGACATATGTTTACGCAGGAAACAGTAAGATTACGTCATTTTGGGCGCCATAACCATTCTTCACAAACCGTTGTTGAAAATACAGGTTATTCTTGTCTGCAGCTGACTGATCGCCCGCCAATTTGACGCGCCATACCCCTCCATCAACTGTTGCCCCTATCCAGCTGATGCCCCTCCCCACAACCAACTAAACTCACCCATACGCACATGCTGCTTAACCCTAGAATGCCCGCGCGGGGTAAATTATCTCCAGACATATTTTTAAAGTCCCGGAACATATGCGAAGAGCTATTCAAAGACTTCCTAACCTTCAGTACCTTCAAATGGTATAGTCTACTGTCTATCCTAGAAGACAAGGGAAACTTAACGCCAGTCGGATTTCAGTAGTTTTCGTATAAAGTAGTGCCTGCATTGTTTGGAAACTTTTTACCTCGCACGAGTTAGGGCAAATATAGTGACTCCGACTGTGATCATATTGCGCTAACAAGAGTGAATAAATTATTTAGTTATTTATAATTATATTATTTATTGTGTATATTCGTTCTAGGATATTTTAATTGTGTTTATTAATATTTATTTATGTTTGTAATGGCCGGGACAATTTATAAATATAAATTGAAAAATAAATAAACGATTTCTGGAAGAAATTTGAAATGATGCTAAAGTATTATGCAAAAGTATAAACTGATGAAGAGGGGGACGAACTTCAAAATAGAGAAAATAATTCGGATACTGAACAAAGTGCGGAAAGTGATAATGAAGATGATGCGAATGATAATAGTTTGCCGCCAACTGCTGCCGATGAACCTGATACTGCAATGGTCATTGAAATTGAAGGAGGCCTGAAATAATTGTCATGCACGAGTTACAGTAAGGAAAGCCGTTTAGCCGTGAATATGATTCATTGAGAACATTAAAAACAAAAGAAAACCAAAGAAAAATAATCACAAGGAAATTTACAGTTCTTTGTTTGGCATTGACTGTTTCAGTGTAAAGACTATACTTTTCTGTTTAAACTTTTTTTTTTAAATAGAATTGAAAATTCGTTCCCTTTTCAATAAAGATACACAAATAATAATAACAAGTTCTACACAAATATTGAATGATTAATAAAAAAAGTTGTACAAAAAACCAAAAAAGATTAACTTTAACAGAATATTACAAAAACTAAAAATTTCTTATAACTGGAATAACACGTAAAAACACCTATATCTACATACATAAACAAATTATAGTTAATAACTTTACAAAAACATTACTTTTGCATACAAAATTATAAAGCCAACTACATTAATACACAAAAACATACGCTTATCATCACACATAACAAAAAAAGCAAATAAAAAAGAAGACAACAAAAGGCACCTCTAAGGCCTCTGTGTATAGGATTACCGAGAAGAAAAAAAAAAATTAATGAACGAAAATAGATTACAAAATTCAAGCGAACATATTACTTAAAAAATTATACTTAAAATATTAGGTACCTAACTAGTGAAGATCGCAAAATGTAAAAACATGTATATCAAAAGATAAAATTTCATAATTATAACGGTGGGTATAATTTTGACTATATCATAATTTCTAAATCAACCTCTGGCAGTTCAAGCAACCTATTTCTTAATTTTTTTCGAAACCTCTTTTTGCTAAAACTGTATTTAATATAATTTGGTAACTGATTAAATGTTCTGGGTGCGATGAACTCAAAAGTTTTGGTGAAAAAAGTAAAATTTGGTTTTGTAATCTTTAAATTTGACGAATTTCTAAGTTTTATCTTATAATCATTAACCATTCTTGGAATATTACCGCTTCTTATATAAAACAGCTCCATTACCTTATAAATAGCCTATACATATACTTTATTGGCAATATCCCGAGTTTCACAAAAAGAGGTTGGGAATGTTCAGTTTTTGATTTTCGCATTATAGCCTAACTCTAACAATTCTTTTTTGAATTATAGAGACCGTTTTTATATTAATTTGGCAAGTACCGCCCCACAAAGCAGTTCCGTATTGTATTCTACTATGAAATAAAGCAAAATACACTGGTAGTAAAATATTTTGTGGACAAACATCCTTCAAGAAGAAAAATAATCGAAGAACCTATTCAATTTACCCTCCAAGTGTAAAATATGAGTTTTCCAGTTTAACTTACTATCAACAAAAATACCTACAGAACTACACTGCCTCACAACACATGCAGTATCATATGCTGGAAGACCTATACACTGTAGACATTGGACCTTCAAATTTCACTTCACCTCTCAATTTAATAATAAGAGTTGTATTTAGGTATGCAGAAGATAAAATTAAAGTTTGTATCATGTTTTAATCTAATAGTGTGGTGTTTTATTGTTAAAAAACAAAAAACTCAATTAGGGTAAAAATTTACCCCACTCGAGCTCTCACGTTACAGAAATAGGCACGGGCACTCTAGGGTTAACCACGTTGTCTTCAATAATTGATTCAGTAGTGAATCTATCTCTTCAAATCTCCAAAAACCAAAGACAATCACCACTTCTTTTCATGTACAAGACGTTCCGGAACATCAATACTATTTAAACTCAAAATCCTGTGCTAGCCAAAGGGTTAATATAGCACAAACAAAAACTCAAACATAAGATTCAATCAACATACAAGTTCCTTGCAATTGTTTAGTGGTTTTAAAATTTTCTAGCTTTTTTCATGGCAAACTCTTTAATAATAACAGAAAAGTCTAACTTAGAGGTCAACTGGTATTCAATGCTGAGTTTCTGGTGCGTTGAAGCTCTCTCCCAAGTCTGTAGGTGGTTTCCAAGCTTGCTGAATGCGCTCAGCAGATGCTACGCATCATGAAAAATTTCTCCAATAAAACTAATTTTATTGATAAGTTACTGAAGTGTAAAACTGTAGCTTTTTCTCCAAACCCCAACCCCAACCCAGGTGGGTGTCATGGCTGACTGATACCCGTGTCAAACACATGACTGAAAATATTTTAAATTTTGATTTTTATTAATCAATATAAAAATAATGCTCGTGATCAGAATATCAGTTTTTTTAACATTGTCGCTTACTGTAGTTGTCATGAACTTAGTTTTGAAGTCGAAACTTCCATAAAACTATTATCTCATTACCTGGCCCGTGTCTTTTGGGGCCGGCAGTCCCTATGTGGGGGGGGCCCTGTGCTCTAGTTGTACATGAAATTAATACTTTAGAATGTATTTTAATATAAGTTTAATAAATCAACAAATGACGTTCAGACACATAACTTTATAAAATAATTATAAAATCAGTTTTTTTTTAACAGAAACTGGCAGAACAGGAATGCCAACACCAGGCCGAACTGGAGACTTGGAAACGAGCTGAAATGAATCGAACACCAACCCCGCAAAACCCAGTCTTCAAACCTGCGCATTTCTCTTCTAACAACCAAATGCCTTCTAACTTCCCTGCTAACAATCCGATAAACCAACAATACGTTACAAATCAAATGCCATACCAGAACCAAAGCTTTTACCAACCGTCACACAGGCCACCACTAAACGTGACCATGTCAAAGAAACCGATCTACCAAACTGCAAACGACCTTTACAGACAGAACCAAAATGAAAATATTGAAGTCGAAGATTTGTTTGAAGAAGATTCAACGGAAGATAATAAAAATGAGTTGAGAACCATCGTGACCAAAATGAAACCCAAATTTCCCGCTGTGGTGAAAAAGCGTAAACTTTACGATGGAAACAATACCGATTGGGCGGATTGATTTCGGGAGAAATAGTAAAGAGTTTTTTATTTTATGTTTTGAAATGTTTAGCAGTAAAAGTAAAGTAATTTCATATTAGCTTTTAAGAAATAGTTCAGTTTTATATATTTTGTTACCAGGTGGGTTTAAAATGAATAAAAAGTATGATTTTTGTTTGTAATTTGTTATTTTTATGTATGTTTTAAACTCACTGAATTTACTGTAAACTTGAGTAGAAACACACTTTCATTGTGTATTACAACACCATAGGTTGCTAATTAAATATTGAAAATATGTGAAAGAACTAATGGTCAACACAAGTAACAATTATAAAATGGTAGATTTACTTTTTTTAAATTTTACAATTTAATTATATTTCCTTCAAAAAAGTTACAACAGGTTTATATATAGATAAGAGTTCATTAATTGTTCATTGAAGGTTAATAACCAAAAAACTCATAATTTTTTTTTTTATAACTAGGATAAAAATTCTTATATAAATCTGTGAAAATTTTATAAATAATAGCTTAGGCTATTTGGTAATGTTCAAATACTGGATTTATGCCAGTTTATTTTATAAAGAGAGACACAAGAAACTTATCTCGGGAGGTTGGTGCCGACTCTTCCCAAAGGACAAATGAAATAAGCATAAGTATTTTCTAAATGTTACTAAAATCAAATATTAATAAATATACAAAGGTTAATTAAAGTTGAAATGAATAGTACAAAATATGTTTATTGGTATGGATGTATATATGTGTAGTGTTAAAAATTAATCACAGAGTTCAAATTATGCACAAAGTTCAAAAATTATTTATATACAGTTAATCAATCTCACTGCCATTAATTGAAAAATAAGATAGGGTTAACCCTTTATCATAATAAGTGCTGATATTCACAAATAAGTTTGGATGCAAGAACATAAAAAGGGATACTAAGGTTTGGATAGATCTCAAATTATTAGTTCTCCTTTTAGGATATTGGATCGAGTAATTGTTTAAAAAAATAGCACTACAATTTGGTTATTTGAATAAGGTTTAACGTAGAACAATTACTGGATGAAATATTAGTAAAATCAGGATCTTGTCTTTCAACTTTCATCAGCTAAACTGCACTGGACTGTAGCTAACTTCATACTGCAACTGCTTTTTTTAAAGCCCTTCCCTGGTCTTCAGGAAATCGATCATAATGCCTTATTAATCTTGATGTCTTCTGGGGTTGAGATTTGTAAATGTAAATAGGTGTTGGGGAGCTGTTAAGTGTCATTTGTTGAAATTATGTGTTTATTTTGTGAAAATAATTTGTTTTGAGGAACAGAAATTTTATAAAAAACTTTAAAGTGGTGAGAAAATGAAGTTAATTAAATAAATTTAAAGAAAGCACTTAAATAACTCCTTTTTATAATTAGCATCTTATATCTAACTTTTATATCTTTTAAACTAGGAATATTAATTGAAATTCGTAACACACTCACGTGAGCCAATCACAGCATACGTGGGAGAAGCTTACGTAGTAAAAATGCTGTCATTGTATTGAGTTTTAGCGGTCGGTACTTGGGTTTTATATTTACACTGACGTAACAGTGCTTATTTATGTTTTCGCCAAATACTTTTTACATGTAAAAAGGTTGGTTCCTTCTATAGGCCATGTTTAATTTTCTATTTAAAATGTAGCTTTCTCGTATTTAAATTTCTTATGCAGTCTTCCGTTGAATTTACAATCAGACCGGCCTTCGGAGTTCTTGATTTTAAATGTTAATCTTCATCAAATGGTTTCGTATTGGTTTCATATTTTAATTTTAGTGGATGGATAGATTAATTTTGAAATGTTTGATGTGGGAACTATAGGTCGAAAAGGTCGGGAAGTTTTTTTAATTAAATGCAATAGGTCCGAAAGTCGTGATTTGCCGTGGTTTCAGCGTTGCGAATAATTGCTACTAGGTGGCGAGCGTATCAATCGTCTTGATCGAATGACTAACATTCCTATCTTCCTGCTCTCATACTTATTTACATTTCGGATGAATTATTTATAATTAGGTGAATATTTTGAATTGTTATAGTATGAAATCACAGTGGTTCTTCTTGCACCACCCTTCTAAAACAACTGACTTTTTCAATTGAATTGCCTTTATTTAGTGTGGCGACGACGGCTGTCTAGTCCTCTCTATTACCTAACATCCATTGTACTTGATTACAGACATTACAATTACAATAAATACATTATGATATTTAAAAGAAAAATAATAATTGACAGAAAATTCAATTAAAAATTAACATTAAACTAAAATAAAATACATTTAACAATTAATTAATTTAAAATAAAATAATAACTAATAACAAATTATATTTAAATGAACATTAAGCTGAAACTGCCTTTTAAGTCACGAAATTTAATGTGTAATTTACAAAATTATATATAGGATATATATTTAAACAAATACACGTACACAAAAGAACATTCATATACATACATACGTAATTATAAAACAGATTCTACAAAAACTAAAATAAGCAATATTATATTTCTAAAAAAATAATAGTAATAATAAAATAATTATCGTATCATACCCCAAGGCAAGGACTTGATCCATTTTACTCAACAAGAAAGTCTTAAGTAATTTTGAAAATTGGACATGACTGTCAACAGATCTAATTTTTTTCTGGAATTAAGTTCCTTAAGCGGTATGCAGACACAGTAAAAGATTTATTAAACATGACCGTCTATTTAGCTGTATAACAAGCAAAGTGGAACCTCTTCTAGTGCTCTTTGCACTGATATCA
>JAGFPH010012252.1:19612-30997 GCA_018207615.1 Philaenus spumarius | reverse complement strand
GTCGTGGGACCCCCGTCAGGAACGAAAATTCATCACGCCTTTTCTTCAATTCTTTTATCAGCCTTAACGGCAACATACACACATAATTTTAATCTTTCAATTGCCGTTTACTATTAGATTGTTTTTTATACAAATATTTACTCTTTCCATACTTTTAATGTTATTATAATAAAGGTGTAGAATTAATTATAACATCAAAGCTAAGATGGTAAACATAGTTAAATGCCCATTCATTGTAAATACATTCAATAGACATAAAATGTTGGTTCATCCGTCTAGGCCTAACCAAAAATTATTGCGTGCATGTTTAATTTATTTTACCTGCCCTAACGGCAACAAACATACAATAATTTTAGGTTAGGCCTAGACTTAAAATTACTTTCTAGGCCTAACCTAAAATTTCAGCGCTTAACGATAATATCTGAACTACGACGGAACACATTTTGTCACTGTGGATTTTAAATAATATTTCAACAATTGTTTTCGGGAATCGATTTTTTGCAGACATACGCTGTTGTATATTAAATTGTCTTTTAATGCCGACGTTTTATAAAATTAGCGCTAATAATATTCAGACGTCGTATGTCTTTTGCAGACATTCGTCGTTTTATTTTAAATAATATTTGAACAATGGTAGTTCATAAAATTAACACAAGTTGTATTCGGGCATCTGTTTCGATCCTTTGTTTCTAATTCTGAATGCTATCTAACTTTTTAAGGTTTATTTATTGATTAAAGGACATTACCATGTCATTGGTACAGCATGTCAAAATGATTCAATATACATAGACTAAACAGCTTTCTTTTTATCCAATTATAAAAATAATCGTATGCACTATGCAGCCTAGATATTTTTGGCTTACACAAATAGTGTTTAGCAAACAAATTTTATATTTTTATCAAATATGTGTTAAGGTTGGTGAATGACTCTTGTTATTTTATTATATTTGATGCTTTTATTTTGATTTTTACAAAGGCTTGGTAATTTAGCAAAATATTTTATTACAAGTTGTGTTTTCATATATACTCCACAAATTCCCATTACTTGATTAAAATTTTCTAGCTTGTTTTTAGAATTTTCATATTTTTATAGCTGTTGAAATTTAATCACCAATACACTTTATATTGTTATTTTTTTAACTTTTATTCTTATAAAAATAATAATATAAAGTGTATTGGTGATTTAATGTCAACAATTATATGAATTAGGAGTCAATCACCTTTTTCGTGATGGGTTAAAAGATTTTTGATAAATTTCAGTTCTCTAATAGTAACCCTTAGTCTATTTAACAACTCTCAAGTAATGAAGGTCAGTAGCCTACAAATTTATTTAAGAAAAGGAAAAAAGTTAGAGTTATCAGACTGAAATAAAATTTGCAGTGCAAGAGTCTTCAAGAAGTATACATAGGTACTTATAAAATTGTTCACTTATCTTAAAAATAATATATTTTAATAGTAACATGTGAATCCAAATCTTATGATCTTTGTCTTTTCTAACTTACTTAAAACAAGTTTTGGTTGATGAATTTGCATTATTTTATTGAAATTTTGATGAAATGAAAGTACTTATTTACTTACTCTCAGTTGAACACTTTAATATTAAATATATTAATATATAATATTAGTTGAGCACGGAATGGTGTGTAATATGCATATTAGGATAACCAGGAAAATCATGGAAAAACCTGGAAATAACCAGGAATTTCAAAAATCACCCTGTCTACTAACAAAGATCTTTTTAAAATGTGGTATAACTCGACCATACTTTTAATTAAGGCATGCTTTTAAAAATTTTAAGACTTTCTAAGTAAGCGTTCATCGTTTACACGAAAAACTAGTCAAAATATGCCAAACTATTGGTTATAGTGATAAATTAGTTATTGCACTTTCTGTGAAGCCGTTTTTTTTATTGAAAAGAACATTACTACACTTGAACATCCTCCATATTCGCTCGATTTAACACTTTGCCACTTTTCTTGACCCAAAATTTAGTCTCGACCCAAAATTTAGTCCCAAATAATTATAAAATGAACAAAAGAGCTTTACATAAATAAAGTTGTTAATGTTGAAAATTGTAAAACATTACTCATTGGCCTACATAATTTGACAATATTTGGTCATATCTAACAATAACTTTATCACGAGATTCCCGTAAATCCAGGGGTAAACTGGAACGGTGTTCCGGTACTGTTTTTTATAAAGTATTGTTTTAACGTTGCACTGGATCATCCACTCGCTCAATCACACTCATTCAGCACTCGGATCAGAATTTTCAATCCCCCAATCGATACACCTCAAGATAGTCGCAGTGTGTTGCGACTATGTGAACCAACTACAGTCTCCCACATAGTGTCGCTCAGCTCGGAATCGAAATAGGACACCTTGGAAGCACCAGACACCCTTTTGCCAACCTCGCGGCAAGCCTTTGATGTTCGACGAGTGTTGCAAACAACTACAAATAAGAGAACGATGATTCAGAGTTGAGGCAGCCTATAAGTCTAAAAACCATCAATGCTTAAACTTTTATATTATTCACTTTTTCGGCATGAAAAAGTTTATAACATACAATATTGATGAGATTATTGTAATCAAAGACCAAACGTGATATAATTTGGACCAAATTTAGTGATTAATACTTATCGAACAACTCTTTTAATTTTACGATTAATTAATTAAAAAGTAAATATCCCAAATGAGAGCACAACACGGAATACATACAAACAATGGCTGTACACTGCAAACACAGTCACAAATACAAGGTCGAAAGACGCCCCGAAAGAGGGAAATATTTAAAAGTAGGTACCTGAACACTGGTCGCAAGGCGGAAGCAGGTTGCCCGATACGTGCTACCTCTCACGAGCTGTCAAAACCTTAAAAAGTGGCTGGTCGCTTTAACGTTGTCATTGTGATGTTTAGTTTTGCGACTTTTGAGTGTCGTTAGAATAATTCAGTAAACAAGCATATGTTTTATGTTCTCGTGATAAGCTCGCTTGTGTTTAATTGTTTTTGTATAAGAAAAGTAATTTCTTGGTATACATAAAATATGTTTAAGTTTACAGTCTTTTTTTACCGATGTTTTAAATTTCTGATAAAGGCGAAAAGAGACATTTTGCCAAGTTTTTGCTTAAAATAGTATGTGTCTCTAAAATTTGCTATGTGCTATTATACGAGTACAAAAATAGTTACATATACAATTGTAGCCTACTTTTCTTATAAAATATACGTAAAGTAAGGGTTTTAGAAGTGAAAATTTCAAAAATTTGTGACCACCTTTCCATCAGTTGCAGCAGCGTTCCAGTACTGGAAAAATTACGAGTAAACTCCGGCATAAATCATATTTTTTTAAATATTTTTCAATATTTAAAATGATATATATATATATATAACTATTTAATACTACAGGATGCAAATATTCTTTGTCAAATATTCATACCAGCTAATTATAAGTGAAACTTTATTACGAACTGAGATATAAAAATAGTTATAAAATTCTACCCAAATTGTTAAAGGACATCATTGCCTACTAAATGGAACTTTGTTCATAGAAATGCAATCAATAGAATTTTAGTTAATCAAATCAAAACTGCCCTATAAATGACAAAAAAATATTTTTTTTTTTATGTTTATAGCAATTTTATAAGCCAAGAAAACTGATAAACAAGTTTGAAATGCCTAGCATTAATAGTATATAATAGAAGATAGCATTTACAGCGTATCACTTTAATTAATTTGTCTTCATTAGACATATTGTTAAAATAATTTTACTGTAAATATTAAATAAAGAAAAGTTTATTATGTTGTATTTTAATTTTAGGTTGGATTCTCCTACAACTCAACCCACTATCAATGGCACTCAAGTACAGAATATTACAAATGGCTCAGAAGAAAAGGAGCAGGTATTTACTAAATTAGTATTTATTTCAAAAAATGATTTAGTTTGTTTTTCATGAAATTTTGAGAGGACTAAACAATACACTGTAGTTTTATTCCTGCATCAATAAGTTACTGCTTGAATTGTGTACCGGTACTTAAATAATATAATGAATTACCTTATAAGGTTCGTCTTGTGACTTCAGATTGTTTTTTGACCTAATTACGTTTATGACATGTTTTAAAGTCTTCTTATTAGTGCTTCACCGGACTTATTAGAGTGCACACCGGTGCTGGACAAGACTGTTTAATGTTTTTGTGTTTGTGTAAGTGTTATGTGTTTTAACGATTTTAATGTGTGACGAGTTCCTCGAGTGAATGAAAAAAAGCAAGAGGTTGCGAATGATGATGAAGTTGCAAAGACTTCGAAACATGTCATAAACGTAATTAGTTCAAAAAACAATTTGAAGTCACTTATAAGGTAATTCATTGTATTATTTAATTGTGACTTGGTACCGAAAAAATGCATGTGTTCTTAAAATAACCTCAAAAAAGAACGTTTGTGTTGAGAGTTGAGGATAGCCTAATAATGACCCTTAATTCAGTCTGAGGAACGAGGAAGCTAATCAGTTGTTCCTTTTCTGTTTGATTTATTCTTCAAACAAGTTTTTTCAGTAGACCAAGGTAGATAAAATTTAACCATAGTGTGATGATGCACCATCCTTCTTCCATTTTAGTTTTTCCTGAAGAGGCCGACTGAGTTGTTCAAAGAGAGCACTTACTGTTGCTGTTATAGCACAGGCAATTCAAGATAGTTCTTTTGTGCCAGTGCCACTAAATAAATAAAGGCCACAAGCCACCAGCAAAAATACCACCACAGAATCATTTAAAATTTCCTCCATCACTAGATGTCCCAGTCCAGTAAAACTTCTTTTATACTGAAATCCTTTTTTAACAGACACTTATGTTTCCCTATGTTTTGTCCATCCACAAGAGGTATATTGAGAGATTAACAATGTATTTTTAAACAAATTTAATTGTATAATGTAAATATAAAATTTACCTTGCAGTACAGTTTGGATTATTAAACACTGAAGTTTTTTCTTGGTTTTGTAATGTCTCAAATCTCAGTAATACAAAAACATTCATTTCTAACAGTATAGTATTATAGCCTAGAGAACCCTATGTCAATATAACCAAACACCAGTACCAATCCCCATGAAGGAATGAAAGTAAGAAACTAAACTAGAAACATTATATTTATTATTTATGTAAAATTTGTCAAAATCACTACACAAGAACGCAAGATGGTTAAGAAACGTATTTAGTTAAGTTATGTCAGCCATATTTGAGGCCACTAAACCACTGTAAACACGAGTCAAGTAAAAGACCAATAATGTACCATGTAATTTAAACTATAAACAAAAACACGATAATCCAATGTATAAAACGTATTCTACATTTAAGAAAATATTTATGAAACAATTATTAGTTAATTATATATCGTAGATTATTATTATTCTTAAAATATTCACCATAATTAGTTTAACATATGACACAAGTAGTACAACCTACACTAAAATTCAAAAAGGAAGTAATTATTTGATCGGGTGAATTAAAATTATTACAAGTAAATAAATTTTATGCTTTAAATGCAAGAACAAATTAATTCTACAATTGTTTTAACCAACAAAGAAATACTTCAGGTATAAAAACCGTCGAAAACTATTTTCAAAAGAGAAAAGACGCCATGTTAGGAAAACAGTAGTGACGTAATACCTCGTAACCACGGCAACGGAGAAAGAAATGTATGACGTAACATCACGTGAACGCAATCATCAAATCAAAAGGAGAGATGCTTATTTCCGGATTCTGAGATAGACGGAAGTGAAGGAACCCGGCTACATCGTTTGAAAGTGAAGCCAAAATCAGTGCAAATTGAGAACTAAGCGTGGGTGGACGTAACTAATGCAATGAAGAAGTGACGCCGTTAATTGTTTTATAAAAGTGTAATCAAAACGTACAATAACTCGATATTTACTCATGTGTTCAACCAAAAACTGATAAGTATTCAAAGAACAGTGATTAAGATTAAAACCTAAAGGAAATTACTTAAATAAAAATCTTCACCTTTCTTCTAATCCAATTCCTTATGACGCCATTTCATAATTGTTAACTTCATGTTTGAATTCATAATTGCGTGTATGTTTAATGGGATAATTACAGCAGCACGAGTACCCCTAGCCCGAGATTAATTTGAATTAAAATTAAATTAAATTAAATTATGTATTATGGTGATAAAACAAACTTTATTCTACGAATTTTAAATTGTTATTCTGAGCTAAGCCAACCGGAAATAGACATTTTTTGAAATAGATATTCCTCATTATAAATAAAACAAGCCTAATTCTTTCTTTATGTCTTGTACCAAACCAAAATTATAAACCTTATGTATTTCTAGATGAATAATCTATATAATTAATACGCTACATGAAACTTTGTCGGTTGAACTCCTCCGCCATTTCTTAACCGATTTTATCCATTGACGTCTCATTGGAAAGAGCGTGTCGCGTAGATTTGCAAACTGGCCTTACATTTTTTAATAAGTCCCTTGGGCTCTGCCCCAGTGGCTTTTAAAGTTCCCATGTTATTCTTATGAAGAATATAATTGTTTACATTTTGATCAGCTGTATAATTTAATTGCTGTTATTTATTTTTCAATTCAATGAAACGCATTGAGTACGTTTATTTACTATTTGAGTTTGTGTAAACATAACCACCAAGACGGATCGTGTTAGTATGGTTGTATCTTAAATTTGTGTATTTTTCGTTGTTTTGTGTCGCTATGACGGATCGTGTTAACATGATAGTAACATAAATTTTGTGCATTTATCGTTGTTTTGTGTAGCTATAATTTGTTTATTTGTTGTTTTTTTCTTTTAAATGCCTCCGACGCGACGACAACGAAACATAGAAAGGAGGCGTAATCGTGATAACGACCGCAGCTACAGAACAGTGGCGCGTAATAGACTTAACTCATCACAGTCAACACATGAACCTAGACAACCTCAACTATTAGGTTACAAATGCGCCCTAACACTACCCCAAAACGACTTTTCGTTCTCAATTGGCCCTCTATCAATGACCTGTGTTGCCTGTACAGCGAGGCATTTTGAGAAGGAGAAAACCGGCCGGAATGCTTCAAATTTTTCCCTGTGTTGCCACAAGGGTAAAGTATCTTTGCCACCATTTATACCGTCACAATTTATTCAAGAGCTAATCGAAAACATTCATCATCCGAATGCTTCTATTCGCAAGCAATCACAAAACTAACTCAAACACATTCGCTCTTATAACGCTGCTCTTGCCATGATCAGCTCTGAAGCTAAACTAGACGAATCTTTAACTAACGTTGTCTACAACTTCAAAATCCACGATACGTTCTATCACCGCGTCGGCACTCTTGCACCATCACCTGGGCAAACTGCTAAGTATGCACAAATTTATATTTACGATGTTGACACTGCCGTTCAGCAACGAATGCGAATGCCCGCCAACCAAAAGTGTGATGAGGCCTTGATGAGAGAGTTGACATCGTATCTTGAAAATGTAAACCCTTTCGTCCAGTCATTCAAAACTATGGCCGAATTAAGTCGTGACGAAAATAATGGCGTAGAAACTGACATCTGTATGTTCATGAAGAGAGACCGAAACGACGATCATAGAAGATTCAACGATGCCGTTCAAACTGATGTCGCCGCTATATTTAAAGCTGTAGATGGTGCACCACCTGGCGAGCGCAACCTTATCATATGGCACAAGTCTCATGGCGTTCGAAGAGTTTCCGTTTTTTAGCCATCCCTTGACCCACTGGCTTATCCATTGTTGTTCCCCCATGGCGATTCTGGATGGCACATTGACTTGACTTACGATGCCGCCCATCAAACAGCTGTTCGTCAAAAGCTAACCATGTTACAATATGCATCATATCGTCTTGCAATTCGCGAACCATTCAGCATTTTGCACCGTTCACAGAAGCTTTATCTGCAATGGTTGGTGGATATGTATGTCAGGATAGAAGGCACACGACTAGATTTCATTCGGAAGCAACAGTCACAATTACGAGCTGATCTCTACCTCAACATAACCGACTATGTCAATAGAAGGGCAAGGGAAGAAAATGTTCAAATCGGCCGCCAAGTAATTTTGCTGTCATCTTTCATCGGCTCACCACGTAATATGAATCAAAACTACTTAGATGCAATGGCAATAGTGCAAAAGTTTGGGAAGCCATCGCTATTCGTCACTATGACATGCAACCCGAAGTGGCCTGAAATCATTGACAACTTAACAATTGGCGAGTCGGTACATTACCGTCCAGACTTAGTCGTCCGCGTCTTTTACTGTAAACTGAATGAACTTATTGACAACATTACGAAAGATCAAATTTTTGGCAAAGTGGCTGCTCTGATTTATACAATTGAGTTCCAAAAGCGTGGACTCCCGCACGCCCATATCCTTATCACTTTAGACGAAGAAGATCGTATCCGCGAGGTAGATGTTATCGACAAGTACGTGTCTGCAGAAATACCTGATATTGAGCTACATCCCTCTCTTCATGACAAAGTTAAAAGCCATATGATTCACGGCCCGTGCGGCTCTCTAAACCCAAATTCAGTTTGTATGACAGATGGCCAGTGCAGCAAGAAGTTCCCAAAAGAATTTTCCGAGTCAACGCAAGAGAACCACATTGGGTACGCAAGATATAGAAGACGTGAAACAGGCGTTACTGTTGATGTTCGTGGTCAGAGTGTTGACAACCGCTTTGTTGTGCCTTATAACCCTTTTCTCCTGCAAAAGTTCAACTGTCATATCAACACTGAAGTTTGCAGCTCTGTAAGGTCAATCAAATATGTGTATAAATATATATACAAGGGTTACGATTGCGCCAACGTACAGTTCAGTCGTGACGACCAAGCGCAGATCGTATTTGACGAAATTGACTCTTTCGTCAGTTGTCGTTATGTAGGATCTACAGAGGCCACTTGGCGCATTTTCGAATACGAGATGCATCATCAATCTCACAAAATTGAACGTCTTGATTGTCATTTACCGCAACAACAAACTGTATACTTTCAAAACGGCAACGAAGCTGCCGCAGCAGCAAATCAAAAGCAAACAAAACTAGAGGCATTTTTCACACTTAACCAACGAGATTCTGATGCTAACAATTTACTATACATTGAAATTCCGCAAAATTACACATGGGACTCTACCAGGAAAGAATGGCGTAAACGACAGCGTGGTGGACAAATGGTCGTAACGCGCCTTTATAATGTGTCGCCAAAGAATGTTGAACTTTTTAATTTACGTCTCCTGCTACTACATGTCAAAGGTGCGAAGGGTTTTGAAGATATTCTTACAGTTGATTGCATACTTCACGAAATATTCTTGGCCGCCGCTAACGCAAGAGGTATTGTGTGTAATGACAACCAGTGGCAAGACACTATTGCTGAAGCGACTACATCGCAGTCTCCTAGACAGTTGCGTCAGCTTTTTGGAATTTTTTGTGGTATTAAATACCCGCAAATTGCAACGCACTATGGGAACAGTTCAAAGACCATCTGTGCGAAGACTTACTTTGTGATATATGCTCTCAAGCAGCGTATAATCTGGGTCTTCTTGAAATTGAGGATATATTGATCACTCACAACACAAGTTGTGCTGAGTTAGGGCTTCCAATTCCGAACTGTCAGTCAACAAACATAGATAGTTACGACGTAATGGAACAAGGCGAGTGCTTCAATCATATGTTCAACATGGCCAATGACGAACAAAAAGCAATCATTACAGAAGTTATTGGCGCTATTGAAAAAGGATAAGGCGAAAAAGTACTCTGTCTCACTGCGCACGCTGGCTGTGGAAAGACTTATGTGCAAAAGACGTTGATGTTTTATTTACGTTCAAAATGTCTTGACTGTCTACCGTGCGCATTCAGTGGCATAGCGGCAAGCTTGCTGGTGGGAGGCAGAACATTACACAATCAGTTCAAATTGCCTATTCCTGTCACTGAGTCATCGGTATCATCTATCAAAGTTAATAGTGCTGTTGCCAATAGAATCAGGCGTTCAGCATTGATTATAATTGATGAAATCTCAATGTGTCCGATTTACGCGTTGAAAGCAATTGACCGTTTGCTACGTGACCTATCAGTTCCCGAAAATCGCGAAAAAATGTTCGGAGGCAAAGCCGTACTTCTATGCGGGGACTTTAGGCAGACGCTCCCTGTTGTACCCCACGCTGGGCAAACAGCTACAATTGAGCTATGTGTGAAATCTTTAGAAGAGTGGCCACGAATCAAGCAGCTCACGCTTACTCAAAACATGCGTGCGCTGCCATCTGAGCTTGACTTTATCAGCTTCCTCAAACAAATCGGTGATGGGACATATCCAATTCATTCTGATCTCGGCGATGATATAATTGAACTTCCTCAGAACGTTATCTGCTCAGGAGATATTATTGACGAAGTATACAATGACTTTGACAGCATTATAACAAGCAACACTATAACAGACCGAGCAATCCTCTCTACGAAAAACGAATTCTGCCATTCTGTAAACGAAAAGATAATGTCAAGGATGCCCGGAGAGTTCACGACTTATTACAGTTTTGACAAGATTGTAACTGATGACGTTTCAGAGACACTGAATTTCCCAACCGAATTCCTCAATAGCATTGAATTGAGTGGATTACCACCTCATAAATTAAAACTTAAAGTCAACGCGGTCGTCATGCTCATAAGAAATTTAGACACTGCTAAAGCACTTATCAATGGTACCCGATTGAGAGTGAAGCATTTATATCCACTCACTATCGACGTGGAAGTTCTAACCGGAAAGTCTTCGGGAAATCGATTTCTCATACCGAGAATCCATTTACGTCCTTCTGATGCAGCCCTTCCCTTTGCCATGCAACGCACGCAGTTCCCAATCATACCTGCGTTTGCTATGACGGTGAACAAATCACAAGGACAGAGCATTGGCAAAGTTGGAATAATGCTTGAAGAGCCTGTCTTTGGCCATGGACAGCTTTATGTAGCCTGCAGCCGTGCACGATCATTTGAAGGGCTGAAATTCATGGTCCGTGACACAGAAAAACAAGGCCGGTTGAGAGGTGATGATCGAGTGTTCACTCGGAATATAGTATTTAAAAATGTAGTATAACCATTTACAGTAAAATGTTTTCAATTTAAAACTAAAATTTGTGTTCCATTTATTATGATGCATCGTAAACCTATGTATACTGTATTATAAGCAGTCCACTATGCAATAAGTGCGCTACAATAGTCGTCCACTACTGTAGCGCACTTATTGCATTGTAAAATATAGTTTCACATAAGCGTGCACTTTGCCTCATGAAAAACATTGTAATATTATATGTCGCAGACAAGCACTTTCTGCATGATAATATATTTGAAAGTGTGTGTGTACGGAAATTACGCCATACTAAGATAAA
>JAGFPH010012252.1:7740-17974 GCA_018207615.1 Philaenus spumarius | reverse complement strand
GTAAAAGTATTAGTATTTATTGTAAAGAGATTGTAAAACGTAAATAAAATAAGGATGTAACATTCAGCCATTAACACACTAGAGTAGGCCTGCTTGATACTAAGGTCGCGGTTTAATACATATTTTTATTTTACTAATATAATGGTAATTTTAACCAATATGGCATAAATCTAAAAGAAATATTAATGTGCTAAATAAATACTCATGTTACACGCGAATATGCGATATTCACACAAGAAACGTTATAATCTTATAATACATGGAGCCTAACGAAATGAACTACAACCGACCAATCGGAGATCAGATGTGCAACAAAAGGAAATGAAATGAGCAATACCAAACACCCCTCTAGGAGACAATTGAAAATGACCTAACTACCGCCTAGTTCGAAGGCATTCTACAGCCAGGATTCCAAATATGAAGATGTGTTTTTTTTGTTACAATTCCGATATTTATTCAGTTAAAATAAAAGTGTTACCTGAACAAAACCGTTTAACATTGAACAGAACTTGGTATAGTCTGTATACTTTATAAAGAAAATAGTTAAAATCAACTAAATGAGACTAATTAATCAAATTAATGAACTTTGAATATTATATCTTAAGCACAATCTTGATGCCATTTTCTAAATTCAATATCTAACATAGATTATAATCCAAATGCGTATTATAAAAAGATTATCCAAACCCGGCCGATAACCCTTCCCGAGATTTTATTAAAGATTTATTGTCATATGAATTTAGATAATAAATCAACCAATATTAATTGAGCAAAGCTGATGGGCAATCTTAAGAAATCTGTAAATGAACAATCTTGTGAACATAATAAAATTACCAATAGTTTCTTTTAAAGAGTAAATGTAAATGATACAATTTTGATTACAATTAAAAAAATAATAAAATGTATATTCTGTTTCTTATTTATAGTTTTTAAAGTACAGCTATCATTTAAGTTCAAAGTAATATAGGCCTAAGATTATCATAAATAGGCTAATCCTATTAGACCACTCAAAGATTAAAATTAGTTTTGTAATTATTATAAATTTGATGCCCAACTAGTGGTGCATTATTATTATTATTAAAAGAGAGAAGAGATTATTATAAATACATTACCATACATAGACATAAGAGTAAGACAAACACACTATACTAAATTCAACTAAATTATAACTACACTAATTTAATTTTTGCAATTTTTTACACAATTTTCACTCTTCGCGTATTGTATGATGTCCCGTTTTTCACGAATGATCATACATTTTTGAGGAGACATTGTAGGCTATAAATAAAATATGGCTGTTGCCTAGTTATGGACCACTTTGCAAACGCAAAAAAAAACTGTATGTCCATTTTTTTATAATTCAAGGCACAGTCAAAACAAGACCGCAGAATATATTAGAGAAATTTCAGATTTACACAGAATATAAAAACAGCCCAAATAACATGTTGAATGATAAATTGAATTTTTATATTATTACAGTAGAACCTCGATACTACCTAAACCTACCTCCGGGGGGGGGTACTAGGGTAGTACCTCGGGCTGACTGTACCTTGAACTATAAAAAACTCGGAATACGCGGAGAAATGGACACAAATAAAGAATACTGTATTTTTAATGTTTTAATTAGTCGAAATATTAGAACATTTAATAGTAGAACATGTTTTGAGTTTATCTCTATAACTGCGCCATTTCTCTACAGATACTTCACTGACACCGTACTCAGCTGCAAGTTTCTTCATGGTTTCACCATTGTCTAGTCTTTTTAAGGCCTCTAATTTCATTTTAATTGGCACAAACTTTCTTTTAGCTTTTTCGTTAATCTTTACAAAACACAATCAAAATTAAAACTTAAAATACTAAACACTTTTAACACAAACAGTAAAGAATGCACTCACTAATCGACAATGTTATACAAAACACCGATTTGCGTAGCGCACAGTACTTCCGTGGGAACTGACAGTTTATTATTGAAATTGAACTATTTTTAGAATTTAACAAAAGGGGGAGACAGTCACGTTTGGGGTGTATGTCTGAGCTGACATAAGCGGTGTCGACGAGAGCCAATATTGACTCATTATTTACCAGCGAGTGGGGGTGTGTCGCCAAGCCCACCAAGTGAACGCAAGCCAGCCACTTTGATCCCTTGTTATTTTCAAAAGGCTAGTTGCCATTTTAAACGTACAATACCATACAACCGTCGTTATAATATAAATAACTGCTAAATCATTTAATCTATCATTATGAAATAAAAAGCAATTCCAAAATAATATTTTTATCTTTATTTAGACATAGGCCTACCCTAATCTATACTAATATTATAAAGAGGTAAAGTTTGTTTGTTTGTTTGTATGGGGTAATCTCTGGCTCTACTGAACCGATTAAAAAATAGTTTTACTAATAAAAAGCTACACTAACCCTGAGTAACATAGGCTATAATTAATTTCGGTAAAAACCTTTTTTTATTTCAATATATTTGTAAATTTAGTCAGAAAAAAATCTTAGGTTAGGTTTAGAATGATAAATCAACACATGTATTTACATTTAATACCATAGCAACCAATTGAATAAAATAACAGATAACATAGCTGCTTTAATATTTCCATTAACAGCTGATTTCAAAATTTGAAGCAATTATTTTTGTATTTCCACCTTTTAGGTTAGGGTTTTAAACTGTAAACCTGAGCCTTGCTGGTTCTTTTAACCATTATTAACTACTGTTATAAAATATAAGAAATAATTTGGTTTGAACATTTAACAATATTTACCATCTTAGTTTTGAGGTTATTATTAATACTACACCTTTATTATAAATAAAACATAACAAATGTTTTTAGAAGGTACCATTGGGGGGTTGGCGTGCGGAGCACGCAGGGGTCTCCCCTAGTAATGTAGGCCTATATAAATACAAAATTTTATAACAAACAGGCCTTCAGTTTTATAACCTTTATAAATTATGTACTTCTGATGTGTATTGCTCATAGGCACTAGAGGCGCACTAAGAAAGAATTTTAAAATATTTGGCCTGTAAGGGTTGAAACAACCCCTAAAACAATAAATATATTGTTTGTTATATATCTCAAAAACCCTACCTCCTAGGAACTTGAAATATGATATACATATTTTTCATAGGGGCTAGAGGCACTCTAAGAAAGGCTTTTAAAATATTTTACCTGTAAGGGTTGAAACAACCCCTAAAACAAAATTAAATATGGTTTGTTATACTTTATTTAAAGCCAGAAACCTGAAATTATGTAATCTTTTTATTTCTTACAAGATACATATAAAACGTAAACCATTTAAACTTTTGTTACGTGCTGCTAAGGGGTTAAAACGTGATAACTCCTAAAAACGATAAATATACATTTTATACTTTCCTTAAAGCTAAAGAGTTGAAATTTTGCACATTTATTTCTTACAAAATACATATAACAAACAAATAAACCAGTTTTACATTTTGTCAGGTTCTACTAAGGGGTGAAAGTTTAGTAACAACCCCTAAAACTATAAATATTAAATGATTACCACCTAGGAACGTAAAATTTGGTACACATATTGCTCATAGGCGCACAAGGAAAGGATTTTAGAATATTTGGCCATTAAGGATTTTAGAATATTTGGCCATTAAGATTTGAAACAACCAATAAAACAATGAATATACATTTTTATAATTCCTTAAATCTAGATAGCTGACATTTTGTACATTTATTTCTTACAAGATAGGCTACGTATGAAAAAAAAAAACAGTTTTACATTTTGTCGTTCTGCTAAGGGGTGAAAATTTAGTAACAACGCCTAAAACTATAAGTATTAAATTATTGCTGTGAAATTTGGTACACGTACTATAACATTTTGATCCAGTTGGGATATAACAAATTCACAAAAAGTTAAAGGGTCCTGGTAAACTAACTTAAAAGATTGTGAAAAATAGGCTTAATGTTGACAAGATAGTCTAAATTTAACCTCAAATTCGATCTATAGTAAAATTCACCTCAGAGTGAGGCGGAAGTTGAAGCCTACCGAGGGTCAGCACGGTCGACTGGTTTCCGCTCCACTTCTACCTGAATTTTAATTTTTTATAGTAGCGTTATGCAAACTTTTTTTATAGCAAGAAAATATAAAAATAAATCACATAACGTTGTGTATCAAGATCGTCTGTTTATTTTGATACCAAATTTGAAGTAAATCGGTAAATGTTGAGTAATTAAATGGCATAGCTTTTAATGTAACTAAGAACTATTGAAGGTGTTTTTAATTACTCAACATTTACCGATTTACTTCAAATTTGGTATCAAAATAAACAGACGATCGTGATACACAACGTTATGTGATTTATTTTTATATTTTCTTGTTATAAAAAAGTTTGCATAACGCTACTATAAAAAATTAAAATTCAGGTTGAAGTGGAGCGGAAACCAGTCGACCGTGCTGACCCTCGGTAGGCTTCAACTTCCGCCTCACTCTGAGTTGAATTTTACTATAGACAAAAGCATTTAAAAACAAGTAAATTCACTTCAGGAAATGGTATATAATAAACAAATAACGATAAACACTCATATTATAACTAAGTAACACTTAACTTACTTTTTTATATACAAATCAAGTTTAATTTGCTACTAGGCTTAGCCTAAGCCTAACTACGTATTCAAAATGTTTCACATTTCGAAATAAGTAGTAGCGTATGTATTTATTTGTGTAATATAAGTTGTAATAGAGTTAAATTTCAAAAGCAATGTATAGTTTATTAAACAAATTGTTATTAAATTGAAAAAGTGTTAAACCAAACAAAGTAAGGTTATTTGATTGATGTGTTACGATTAATTTGCAAGTGGATACTAACTGAATACGACGACCGTAGCGTCGTAGATGCATAGAGAACAGCTGTTTTACGATTGTGTTCGGTAGTGAATAAAGATACAGTTATATTAATTTATAAAAGCAAATAATTACGTATTTCGGACAAATTAAGACTAATAAAGGTTAAATATTATTATAAACATTGTAAAAAACATTAATATCTCCGATAAAAAATAAACTTGTAATATATTTTGTGTATGTGACCAGAAACACCTGCCACTTACGGGACCAAGTAACGAAAACAATTGTTAGAGATAATTGCAACGGCACTGTCTGTAGAAGCCGGTATAGTTGAACTAAAAATTGGTACTTCAGCATTAAACCTTGTACTATTCAAACGTATTAATAAACTCAGAAGTTATTTCAAAGCGAAATAAGTTAAATATACTTTAAAGGAAATAAAGGAAGTTTAATAGATAAAATTACTCTCAGTAGCCTATAAAAAGAGAATTATAAAAGTTACATAACTAAATAATTGGTAAAGTACCAAATCGAATTTGAACTTCTGAAAAGGTAATATCCATCTAAATTTATTATCCATTATAAACCAATGACTTTTATTTTGAAGAGAACAATAGTTAACTAAAATCAGTTTTGTAAATATTTAAAGAACTTGAATTATTTTAACACTTTGTAATATAACATTCCCTAGTTTTAGATATTTTATCCTGTATAGACCTAAATTTTATATTTCTGATTGTACATTTAATAGGCCAGGATCCTTTTAACCCAAGATAATAGAGTTATAATTTGTCATTTGTAAATATATTTTATTATTTTGTTAGTATATAATCTTGTGATTATATATTTTAAGTTCTCTATAAATTTATAAAAATTGTAAATCAGTAAATCTGAATATAGCCTACAGAGGTAAAAAAGAACCAGCAACACTTATGCCTATAATAAAGGAATATTGTAAAACAAAGGCCTAGTCATTGATGTCTTTTAAAATAGGCCTAGCTTATTAAATATTTTTCATTAGAAGTAATCTGACTTCACAAGGTGAGTTTTGAACTTTTCTATTTTATAATTGCCTTCACAACTTGTGGCTAATTTAGGAAATCATTTTAATAAAATAAAGATAGGCATTTTTATTTTATAGTACACGTTTTTCTCCTAGTGGTGCACTAAGAAAGAATTTTAAAATATTGCATTCGTATATTCAATTATAGAACGATGTGTGTCACACTGAACTTTGTTACGGTGTTTCGCCAGCCGCCAATTGCTTTCGACTGTTTGCTAATATGCACCCATTTCGGGTTCGACAAAATTATATTTATGAATAACTGAAATGCTCATAACCGTAACTTTAAACCGGTTAAGTTAGGTTAGGTTAGGAAAATGTTTAAAGTTTGATGACACATAACCAAAAGTTTGATTTCCGTTAGATTGTAAAGGATTTACTTGCTATGTGATATTGTTTCATATTATTTTATCCAAAAATCAATTCATTAAATTTATGACAAGTTTTAATCTAAAGTTGGACGTGTTTTTTTTTAAATAGGCTTTCCTAGTTTTACTTACAATGTAAATCTCAACGCCTTCCAAATGGTTAAAACAATCAAAGTCGAACTATTCGTAACAAGTGTTTTTAGTTAAAACATTTGTGGTTGTTTTAATGTGTTTGGTGTTTGTGTATATGTTAAGCCCGGTAGAAACAACGCTTTACCTGAATTAGTCTGGTGACCATTACAAATAGATTATTTTACAATCCATGTAAGCGGTGTTTGTAAATTGTTTTCAATTTCTTATCAGTTTCATGTGTTTTTCACAGGAAAATTACAAAGATTGGTCATCACAGGACGTGTTGATGCGGGTAAAAAAACGAGGATGTCCAAAAGGATCAAAGAAGAAGAAGACCTTGGACAGTATTTATTCCGAAGTAGATTGTAAAATCCGTGATACACCGTAAGTTTATATCGAATATGTCTTCATGAGTGAGAATTTTGTGGCACTTTTGAAAAATCACATATGTATATTTTTTTAAATCACCAATATCTTTAAAACAGTGCTTTTTAGATCTTTGTGCGGTGTAATGGATCACTTGGTCGTGGTAATAATCTATACTCCGTCTAGGGAGAGTCTGCAGTGAAAGTGGGACGTGAGACTTTACCCCAGCCAATAGGCGCCTCCCGACTGATTGATTTAGTCCTGTCCAACTACCCTGATGCACATGCAGTCAGGAGTTACTTTACCTCACTTAGTGTCATGCTGCCAGTCTGAGTTAATTTTTTGTACATATTTCGTATGACTCAAGAGTCCAAAATATTAGTATTGTACTAATATTGGCAATATTAATATTCAGTATCTAATTGTGTTTGGTCCAATATTTTGTTTACATAATTGGTTTTGTAAACACGGTCACTCGAGTGAATTAGCCTTTTGCCCGCTCCACAGAGACTGTAGGCGGTGAGTTACTGCAGACGCTCCGTGAACGGAGTATAGACTTAATCGAATCATGATGCTGATACAACCTTTTAGTGTTTTTCTTCCCTAAACCAATAGGCCTAGAAGATTTAGAAAGTGTGCAGTAGCTGCATATTAGTGCCAGGCCCAATATGCAAGATTCGTCTAAAAGTGCCAAGCCGTTTTTAGCATTTTTGTAGTGCTTTGATATAACATTTCATAACTTATAAACTATTCATGCTCTGCTAATAACATTTTTAAGTCGCCTAAAAAAAGACTAAACTGATGCTGATTCTCAGATTGAAACTAGTCAACTTTTATTACACAGATTTTAAAGAAATCTCAAACAGTTGTTTTAAAACTAATATTTTGTAAAAACCGAGTTTGTATTGCCATAACACTATCTGAACCATTCACTATCATATTAAAGAATAATTATTATTGAAGAAGAACTTATTTTATACATTATTAGAAAAAATCCACAAAAAAACATAAAATACATTAAAAAAACCAAAGTTTATGTCGCGCACCTTTTTTTACAAAAAACACAATTGGTCACAAATTTGTGACATCAGTTCCGGCAGCGTTCCGGTACTGGAAAAATGATGAGTAAACCCCTGCATAAATCATATTTTTTTAATGTTTTTCAATATTTAAAATGATATATATATAACTATTAAATACTACAGGATGCAAATTTTCTTTGTCAAATATTTATACCAGCTAATTATAAGTGGAACTTTATTACGAACTCAGATATAAAAATAGTTATAAAATACCTTGCTACGGTTAGTTATAAAATTCTACCTAAATTGTTAAAAGACATCATGGCCTACTAAATAATGGAACTTTGTTCATAGAAGTGCAATAAATAGAATTTTAGTTAATCAAATCAAAACTGACCCTATAAAATGACATAAAAATAGTTGGTTTTATGTTTATAGCCATTTTTATAAGCCTAGAAAACAGATAAACAAGTTCGAAATGCCTAGCTTTAATAGTATAGAAGGTAGCATTTACAGCGTATCACCGTAATTAGTCTTCATTTGACATATTGTTAAAATAGTTTTACTGTAAATATTAAATAAAGAAGAGTTTATTATGTTGTATTTTAATTTTAGGTTGGATTTTCCTACAACTCAACCCACTATCAATGGCACTCAAGTACAGAATATTACAAATTGCTCAGAAGAAATGGAGCAGGTATTTACTATATTTGTTTCAAAAAATGATTTTCTTTGTTTTTCATGAAATTTCGAGAGGACTTATACTAAACACTCTACTTTTATTCCTGCATCAGTAAGTTACTTTTTGAGCGGGTGAAAACGTGATAATAACCAATAAAAATGATAATTATACATTTTCATACTTTCCTTAAAACTAGAGTAGTAAATTTTGCACATTTATTTCTTACAAAATACATATAACAAATAAACCAGTTTTACATTTTGTCAGGTTCTGCTAAGGGGTGAAAATTTAGTAACAACCCCTAAAACTATAAATATTAAATGATTACCGTCTAGGTAATTTGGTACACATATTGCTCATAGGTGCTAAGGCGCACAAAGAAAGGATTTTAGAATATTTGGTCATTACTGTAAGGGTTGAAACAACCCCTAAAACATTAAATATACATTTTTATAATTCCCTTAAAGCTAGAGAGCTAACATTTTGTACATTTATTTCATACAAGATACATATGAAAAAAAAACAGTTTTACATTTCGTCACTTTCTGCTAAGGGGTGAAAATTTAGTAACAACTACTAAAACTGTAAATATTAAATTATTACTTTGAAATTTGGTACACGTACACGTTTTTCTCATAGGCGCTAATGGTGCACTAAGAAATAATTTTAAAATATTTGCCTTTTAAGGATAGAAACAATCCCTAAAACAATAAATACTTTCCTTAAAGCTAGAGTGCTGACATTCTGTACATTTATTTCTCACAAGATTCATATAAAATATAAACCACTTTGACATTTGTCACATTCTGCTAAGGGGTAAAAATGTGATAACAATCTCAAAAACAATAAATATTATTCTACTAACTAACTCTCCACATATGTAAAGAGCTGAGTTTGGAAAGTATTAATTTTAAGGACTATGTAGTAAAGAAATAATAAAATATGCAATTTAAATAGTTGCATCTAATGAGTGAAATGGGGGTGACAGTCCTTTTACAATAAAAATCAATTTGTTTATTCCCATGAAGCTAAAGAGCTGATTTGTTTCATAAGAAGTAAATTGAAAGATTAATGCACTAGCATTTCGATTACTTCCGTCTAAGGGTGAAAATTTAAATAAAACAATAAATAATAATTTACCTACTTTTCTTTAACCTAGAGAGCTAAAATTTATTACACTTATTTCTTAAATAAGAAAAAACAAACCAACAACTCATTTTTGTTACCTATGACTAATTGCTGTAAAATTGGGGTTACTACCCCTACATATATAAAATAATTTCTATTAATATCTATAAAGCTAGATAGCTGAAATTTGGTACATATTATTCATAAGGCATAAAAAAATAAAAGCCATTTGCATTTCAATTTCTTGCATCTAAGTGATAAAATGGGACAATTACACCTTTATAAATAGCTATTACTTTAGTAAAATGTACTCAGAAATATAAAATTTCGTAAAAAATATTTTAGATATAACGTAGGCCCTACTCAAAGACGTGAAATGTAACTCAAACTGGCAGAAATCATTGCTTTTGCGCTTACTGTCTCATAGCTGATCATATAAGTAAGCCTGAATTGAACACATAGATTGATTTGGACGAAACTCTCTTTACGTTTTGGTCCAATTAACTTTCAATATAATTGTTTTCAAGCATCGGTTTCGTTTGTGGACATTCGTATCTATACTAATAAGTAATATTATAAAGAGTTAAAGTTTCTTTATTTGTATGTAGGGGGGTAATCTGAACTACACTGAACTTTGTTACGGTGTTTTGCCAGCCGC
>JAGFPH010012251.1:16583-30999 GCA_018207615.1 Philaenus spumarius | reverse complement strand
TTGCTCTGACTACTAATATAAGGTATTTATCTAGATATAATAATTATTATGGAAAAGAAGAGAGAGAGGAGGGGGGGGGGAGAGAGAAAGCAAAAACTCAATGTAAAAAAGTACAAAAATTATAAATAAGATCAGCACTAAAACAACAACATCACTTCAGTGCCCACACGAAAATACCCTTACAAAGAATCAGAAGTAGAACGCGAGATAAAAGATAAAAATAGAAAAAAGTTCGACATATAAACATAATCTTTATACGTACTCCGAAGAAATTACAGGCTCATAATAATCCCTCCCTACTTCCCCCAACCACAAAGAAAGTTGCTCTTTATAGGCTTTAAAGTCATAATTTTGAAATGGTCTCAGGTTTCTTGGAATATTACGGAAAATCGTCTGTGATACGTAACATGAATTAGTCGTGGATACAGATCTACAGAGCCGATGTTATACCCACTGCTTGAGAATGTCGTGTTATATGCGAATGACTCGAAATGGAAAAAATGGAATTTGATTTTTTATGAAAAAAACGGTACCAGGAACTGGCACATACTTTCTCACAAATATATTTAAATTATTCAACAGATTCACTGTGACTTCTTAATTGATGGTAGGGTAGGAGAGGTGATTTATTAAAGTAGGAGATTAACTAATAAATATTATTATTATTATGTAAAGAAAAAACTATTCGCACCAAACACGTCAATTAGGCCTGTATAAATGCACGAAAAAAGGTTTTGAAACATTTTGAAAAACAACCCATTTATGGCCAAAAAACTCCAAAATCAGTTATTATTAGTATTATTAGCTAAACGAGAATTTTTAGAAAGATGCGGTTTTTTGCATATGGTAGGGTACATTAAAGGCTACAAATAAGCCAAATTTTATCAAAATCGTTAGAGCCGTTTTTTATAAAAAAAATAATAACTGATTTTTTTAGGGTTTTTTTTGCCAAAAAGGGGGTTGTTTTTCAAAATTTTTGAAAACCGTTTTTCGTGCAGCTATACAGGCCTACTTTACATGTCTGGAGCAAATTTGTTTGAAATCGATCGAATAGTTTTCGCTCTAGCTTTGTATATATACAGACATACAGACATACATACATACATTTTGTAAAAACTACTTTTTTTGACTCAGGGGGTCCCAAAACGGATATTTCCACAAAAATCTCAACAGCGATTTTTTTTGGGGATCACTATACTTTCTCCATACTATAGTATAGTGAGAAAGTAAAAAGTTAAAAGAGTTTTTACAACAAGTTGTCTGATATTAAATACGCTTAAACAGTCATACAGCTCATCAGATGGATGTCTTTTTGATTTAAGCAGCGCCATCTTCATGACAGATCTATGGATGACATCTAAGGGAACCAGTATGGATTACTGGCGCATCCCCAAACTATTGTCACATTTGAAAGTTTCAAACAGCAGAAAATATTAAACGCATGATTGGATATTTGTTTATTTTGCTAAAACAGGTCCCAAGTTTGAAACTAAATTTCACGCCAAGTTTGAACTAAATCGGTCAAACGGTTCTCTATATATGAATTGTTTAGTAACAGAAACAAAATGGCGTATATCTGGAAACAAAGCTTTCCCGGACCTATGTTCCTATGAAAATTTTTTCTTATTTTTAGCTGTATAATCAGTTCTTGAAGTAATTACTATCCGTTCCTCCAGAAACACCCTGTATATTATGTGTTCATTTTAGTTTTTCACTCGATGTCAAGGCCGTAGCCAGGGGGGGGGGGGGTTAGGGGGTCAACCCCCCTCCCCGAAATTCCGAAATATAGTAGTAAAAATTAATACTAGGTTTAAAAAGTGCAAATTAAATTATAAAATAGACAACACAACATCTCTTGTGAGCTTGATCTGATCTATTAAATAAGAAAACTATGAAGGTTCGACATAAATACTTTACTAAAACACGCAATGCATTGTGTATTGAAAATGCTCCCAATACGGGGGTTGGCGTGCGAAGCACGCAATTCCCTGATCATTGAAAACTCTCCTAATACGGGGGTTGTCGTGCGATGCACTGTGCGTCGGCCGCTTCTCATAGTGTTCAGTGTCAAGCTCACATGTGCGACTTTAGCAGTGAACGTGTTAAAAGGGTTTAAATTCAAAATCCGCCCTAACCTGACCCCCTCGCCCCCGAAATATTTTCCTAACTACGGCCTTGCTCGATGTCGATGGTTAATTTATACTCTCAGCCTACATTTCTTTAGGGTATATCTGGATTATTCCAAATAACATTTCAGAAGCTGATTCAGACACAAGTGTTAAATTATTTAACAGCTTTGTTTATCAAACAAATTTATATGATCAAACAATTATTACAAAGATTAATATACAAGAAGGCCGTAGCCAGGAAAATTTTTCGGGGGGGAGGGGGTCAGGTCAGGAACGGGGATTTGAATTTAAAAACTTTTAACACGTTCACTGCTAAGGAAGCACACGTGAGCTTGACACTGAACACTATGAGAAGCGGCCGACGCAGAGTGATTTGCACGCCAACCCCATATTTATTGGGACTATTTTCAATACACAATGCATTGCGTGCTTCGCACGGTAACTCCCTTATTGGGAGTACAGTAGAACTCCAATTATCCGGACTCCAATTATCCGGATCGCCAATTATCCGGATCAGATTTGAATAAGAACATAGTCAAACGGATGCGAGACTGGGAGGCGCGGAATCGATTTAAGGTAGCAAAACAGCTGACTCTTCCTGGTATGTTAAAAAAAATAATGTATTTTACAGTGATTTAGTATTGTTTGTAATTATTACGTAATGTAAACATTGTCATTGATATTGTTTTTTCATAATAAATACCGTAAATGTTCTCTATTGTGTTTTCTTTACGTTTTTCTCCTAGAAACGGCCTTTTTTCGAGAAAAATCCAATTATCCGGATTTTTATTATCCGGATCGGGTCCGGTCCCAAATAATCCGGATAGTTGGAGTTCTACTGTATTTTCAATACACTAGCATTGCGTGCTTCGCACGCCAACCCCCGTATTGGGAGTATTTTCAATACACAACGCATTGCGTGTTTTGTTAGAGTAAAGTATTTTTGCTGAACCTTCATAGTTTTCTTATTTTAGATCAGATCAAGCTCACAAGAGAGTAAGGCTGTAACCTACTGCATTAGTGTGTATTGTACCTTGTAGTTTATTCAAGTAAATCTAAATATCAGTAAGCATGCGATGCACAATGATGTAAAATATATTGCTTTATCCTCTGTTGTAACAACAGTCTATTTTGTAATTTAATTTGCACTTTTTAAACCTAGTATTAATTTTTACTACTAAATTTCGGTATTTCGGGAAAGGTTTGGACCACCTAAACCCCCCTGGCTACGGCCTTGATATATAACTACAGGTACTTAATATAGTCACTAATAAAACTGGTATATGTATATATTGTATAATGGTTATGGTTATATGGTTATGGGATGTCCACTGTAGAACATAATGGCGGACATATTCTTAACCCATATCGAAAACCGTGACATAATATCCCCCCATAATAAACACCTTAGGAATATCACATATTATCGTAGCTATGTTGATGACATCATTGTCTTACATCAGGGCACGTCAAGACAAATGCAGAATTTTTGTACATATTTAAACAATATACACACATCTTTGAAATTCACCTCTGAAATAGAAACTAATAGCAGCATCACTTATCCAGATCTCACAATATACAAATTAGATGGAAGACACCTTTTCAAAATATACAGGAAACCGACTCACACTGATCATACAATCCACGCCTCATCCGATCTTCCAATTTCACATAAAATGGCAGCTTACAACAGTTTCATCCGTAGATTAAGAAATATTCCCTTGGAGGAAGCAGACTTTCAAGAGGAACTCAAAACCGTTGAGTGCATTGCCACCAATAATGGTTACAAAGTTTTAATTGTAGATAGATTGCTCAAGAAACAAAACAGGAAACACAAAGTTAAAGACACGATGCGCACGACATAGTGCGCATCGTGTCGCTAAGACAACGAAATATAAGTTTACGTATGTGCGTGTACGTGTTGTGTTTGTATGTTTGTGTTTGGTGTAAGTATGTGACGACCTCCTACGGAGTGAATTTTTATTATAACTGATGATGGGACCACGGACCCGAAACGTGTTTTAACAGAAGAGATAACAAAGTTACAAGACAGATAAATATAGGTAACTATATTAATTAATAACTATATTTAAGTATACTAATGTCATTCTTATTACTATAAGGCACATCTAAAAGTTTTTTTAGATACTGTTTAATTACCAATGGTACGAGAATAAACTATTGTTATTGTGATTGGTTTTTCACAGCTCACATTGCTCACATTGTTTTCACTTCTGTATTATATTTCTGAACGTCAACGAACAAGAGGCGTTACATATTCAAAAACGTGTATAAAAAGTTGATTGTTGACCTGTTTTTCTCGACGTAAACATTCTTTAAGAAATTCAACCGTAGGCCGTTCTACTGAAGATGAAATAAATGTGTGTAGCATTTGCTTTTAAGAAAATACCATTGGTTCGATCTGTTAGGTAAATGGATTAAGAGGTAGATATAAAAATTCATAAATTATCAGAAATGTACTTGGTACGTTTATTTTACAAAATAGATTTTGCTAGGACAGCTGCATGATTAAACGTACACAACATTACACAGAGTGATTCAGAACTAGGCGGCAATGTGTTGGAAGCTCATTCTATAGCTAAAAATAAGAAATAAAGTTCATATAAACATAGGCCCGAAAACGCTTCGTTTTCCAGATATCCGACATTTTCTTTTTTGTACAAAATAATTCATATCTAGAGAAATGTTTGACTGATTTAGTTCAAAATTGGCATATAGTTTAACCTAACAATGGTATATCTCAAGAAAAATAAGCGATTATATCCAATCGTGCGTTTCAAAATGGCGGCTGTTTGAAGATTTCAAACCTAAATTACTCAAAACCGTACATTTTAACAAAAAATGTCATGACACCTTTTTTTTAGCTCTTTTGATTCCCTATCGGATGCTGCACTGTCAGAACAATCGGATGAAGGATAATGGCTAAGTTAAATATAATAAAGGCGTATATTCATACAATATTGAGGTGTTTACTGTGTTGGTATAGGATGCCGATTTGAACAAACCAATTATTACACATAACTTAAATCCTTAATCAGATTGTTTTGACAGGTATTTTGACATTTAGCGGCTAGATGGAAACATTTTTGTCCTGAAACATACAAATTCGTATCTCTTGACCGGCGAATGATAAAGAATTAAGTATAAACATTTTTAAGAATTAAACATAATAAACCACTGTCAGGGTTGTTGGTAAATACCAGTATCCGACAAGAACTTATACAAAAATAATAAAATAATAACGAGAAAGAAATAAATTTACAAAAGAAGACAAATTAAATTGGAAAGCAATTCATCGTAGAGCGGAAGCCCAAAACGAATGTACAGTATTAGGTTACACGGTTACACACTCAAGACAGCATGCGGCAGCATTTCCACGCACGTAGGCCAAATCTACATGAGCAGAAACTATGTCAATTGTACCGAAATCGTTAGAAAATCATAAGGAACCAATACTCAAACGCACCAAGTAAAGGCGACAAAAAAGAAGGTGGGACAGCAACGCTTGAAAAACAAGGTATATTACAAAATATTCATCAAGAAGTGAACATCTACATTCAGTATCAATTAATTTAACAAAGTTTTAAAGAAGAAAAAACAGTCCTGGAAGATATTCAAAAGGGTGAAAGTGTCGGGTAGTGTACCAGTGTGAAAGAAAAGTGCGAGCTACTAAATTTTGATAAAATATCCATATAAATCTAGTTGAGTGAAAGTGAGGAGAGAAAAAAAAAAATTAAATTACAAGTGAAAAACATAGACCAAGACCGGGAGTTGAACCCGGGACCTTCAGGTTTCCGTCCTGACGCTCTAACCATCTGAGCTACCCTGATATCTACCGATATTGGTCGATGTTATCTCACTTGTACGGTTTTTACTGCAATTACTGAACCAACAGACTGACTACCTCGTGTATACGACATTGAAGACAATCTTAATTCTTATTTTGCAGCCTACAGTGGTGTTATTATTATTTATTTTTTTTATTTTTTTCCGCTTACACACTTCCTCAGCAAGGGATATTTAATTAAATTACATGTGAAAAAACATAGACCAAGACCGGGAGTTGAACACGGGACCTTCAGGTTTCCGTCCTGACGCTCTAACCGTCTGAGCTACCCTGATATCTACCACTTACACCACTTTTACTCATTTTAAAATTGAGGCAATTTAAACTATTTGATCGAAAATAACCAGTGGATGATACAAAAATTTTATGAGATATTAGTAATAAAATATCGAGATGATTCAATCGGTAGATCTTACAGAAGAACAAATCTTCCCATCGGATAACTGTCGTGTAAAATTAATTTGACTGGTCACCTTATTGTTCTTTTTTTTAAATTTGGCAACCATTTTAAAGAATAGAATTTAATTTTAGAGTAATTTAATAAAGTAATCTATATATTATATAAAAGCCAAATCCCCTGACTCACTGATCACGATTTCTCAAAAACTACTGAACGGATTTTAACGAAATTTGGTATGTAGCTTCCTCTAGGGCCATAGGTGCTCATTAAGATAAGTTTCAAAAAAATTCGAAATTTTAGGGGAGTTTTGGGGGGGAGGTCAAAGTTACTAAATCACGATTTCTCTAAAACTACAGAACGGATTGGAATGAAATTTGGTATGTAGCTTTCTCTAGGGCCATAGGGGCTCAGTAAGAAATTTTTTCAAAAAATTCGAAATTTTAGGGGGTCAAAGTTACTAAATCACGATTTCTCTAAAACTACTGAACGGACTAAAATGCAATTAGGTATGTACTGTAGCTTCCTCTAGGGCCGTAGGTGCTGATAAGAAATTGTTTTAAAAAATTCGAAATTTTAGAGGGGTTGGGGGGGGGGGGCGGTCAAAGTTGCCCATAAGAAATACTTGGTGTAATATATTTATTGATATAATATATTTTTTGTTAATATACATTTAACTTTCATATGTCTATCCGTGCAAAGCCGGATCGGGCCAGCTAGTTTATAATAAGGCGAAGACTTTTCTCGATGAAAGGAGTTAAGTTACTTCTGGACTAGACCGACTACACTGCAGGATGTAGGTGTAGACTACTTGACTTGAAATGTGAAACTAGAGCAGCAAACTTGAATAGCAAGTGTGTGAAGCAGAAGCAGGTAAGAGGATGTAGATCGATAGAACAACAGGACGCTAGGGCAAGGGAAAACAGCACATTTCCCCTCATCTAACTATATACATTTAAATTGCTTTAGTCTGCGGTTATTTTAAAACTATTTCACAAAAAAATCTACCCTTTCGATCCTATTGCAGGATTTGGCACTGCGTCTAATACAGTTTTTCCAAGGGGGTCTACAAATTACAAACAAGTATTCCAAAGTCGCAATATTTAGTAGAGATGGGATTTGAAACAGGATTGCGAGAAAATTGAGCGCATGTTGAATTTTTTAGTACGAAGGAAGTATAAGCGAATATCTCGAAAGAAAAATCTAAGCCGTTGGGAACCATAGAGACATTTACTTTGTCCAACTTTTCCGTTATACCGACCACAACATCAGTACACCTAAATGTCCCTATCTACTATTTATCGGAACCACTGCCAAGTGAACGAAACATACTGTGACTAAACAGGTTAGGTTAGAACCTTTTAGGTATTTTTGAAGTTATACTTCTTTGCCCCCGTTGTAATCGGGATGGGGTGTCGGCCGAGAAACCGCGTCACGCGTTAGGAGTAAAATCCGGAAAGTGCCTTTTTATAAATTTCTTCGTATATTCGTATACTTTCCTATACTTCAAAACGTCGGATTGATTTGAAACTTTTCACACTTATCAAGGACCTATGGCAATGCAATATTAATTTTGTTAGGTGTAGTAAGTGAGCACTGATCATGGTCCCCAGAACACGACGTGATTTCCACCCCCTTCAAAAAGTCGGATTGATTTGAAACTTTGAACACTTATCAAGGACCGATGACAATGCAATATTAATTTCGTTGGGTGTAGTAAGTGAGCACTGATCATGGTCCCCAGAACACGACGTGATTTTCACCCCCTTCAAAAAGTCGGATTGATTTGAAACTTTGCACACTTATCAAGGACCGATAACCATGCAATATTAATTCTCTTGGGTGTAGTTAAGTGAGCACTGATGATGGTCGCCTGAACACGTTTTCGGCAGTCATTTAACATTTTATATGCAGGGTGATTCACGACGATATGCAGAAACTTCGGGAGCTCATTCATTTTGTTGGGTGTAGTAAGTGAGCACTGATCATGGTCCCCTGACTAACTATGACCAACCAAACAGATGCAACGAAGCGTATGTAACAAAGAAGGAAAAAATGGGATATTAATTTGAAAATATGCCTTCAGTGTTGGTTGGTGTTTTTATAAAAGAATAGTCTATCATCTACAAAATAGTAGGGCTACTCTAAGTTACGACTAGTTTCTCCCAAAATATATTCAATCAATAGTAGGTCTACCTGTCTATACCATTGTATGACCAAAGAAGTATAACCTCCACCATCTGGTCCGACGCAGACCCAAATTTGTTTTTATTATTATTTTTTTCATTTCGTTGCCATCCGACCCTAGGCTAACCTATGGCAACAGAAATGCTAAAATAATCATTAAAAAAATACCTAAAAGGTTCTAATAACGTTCTACCTATTTAGTCACAGTATGTTTCGTTCCCTTGGCAGTTTTTTCGTTGTGTGGTCCGTATAATATACCAACTTGTAATCGGTATAACGGAAAAGTACCTTAAATGTTTGTAGGCTACGTATCACTGTACTCCGAATATAATTAGAATGTAAAACGTGTCTTCACCACGTTCAATTTACAAAATATCGGTTTGCTAGTATCGAAGACGGGTAAAATTAGTAGGATCATAAATGGTGGATTTTTTGGAAAATGAACAAAAAATAATTTAGCCTGGGGTATTTTAAAAAGATTTCACACAAGGTGTAAGAATGTACGTTCAAATACTTACTTCTTGTTAATAGATTCTCTCGAGCCAAGGAAAACTTCATTCGTAACCACTCTGTTTGACGAAAATAAACTACAAAAAAAAGTAAACAATATTTATAAACGGGACACAGTTATTGTGTCGAAAGATGACTTGACTTGTTAACATGTCTATTGTTGGCACGAGGAATGCATTAGGTATGTTTAGAATCGTCATCTCCAAACCGATGCAGTAAATTCTCAGCTACAGCATTTGCTACCCGGTTCCGAGAGCCAAAAGACCATAATATTCTTGCCTAAACCTAACTAGGAATATAACCCTAATACTGATAATTATTAACAATTGCAATATTTTATAACACAAACACAGAAAAATTATTTGCGAAAAATCATTATTTATGAATACGCTTGAAGAAATGCGAATATACAACGCATTTATGAGTAATCAGAATAATGTATAAATATGATCGAGCTTGACTCGTGATAAATATTATTTCTAAAAGTAAAAATAAAAATACAGAACACAATTCTCACAAAAATAATAAGTTATAATTTATTCGTAGCTCATATGTCACTGAAGATGACGACTTTGTCGTTGAAACGCGTTTGACAAATAAACTTATTTTTGTGAGAATTGTGTTCTGTATTTTTACTTTTACGTTTAGGATAATAAATATACTAAACTAGCTGGCCCGATCCGGCTTTGCACGGATAGATAAATCAAATTTAAATGTACATTAACAACAACAAAAACATCAATAAATATATTACACTGTGTATTTCTTATGGGGATTTTTACTAACTTTGACCCCCCCCCAAGCTCCCCTAAAATGTCGACTTTTTTTAAAACCTTTCTTAGCGAACCCCTAGGGCCCTAGAGGAAGCTACATACCAAATTTCATTCCAATTCGTTCGGTGGTTTTTTTTTTAGTATCTTTGACACCCCCAAACCCCACTAAAATTTAGAATTTTTTTAAACCCTTTGTAAGCGAGCACCTATGGCCCTAGAGGAAGCTACATACCAAATTTCATTCCAATAAGTTTGGTAGTTTTGGAGAAAGCATGATGAGCGAGTCAGTGAGTCAGTGCTATTTGGATTATATATACTGTATATATATAGAAAGGTGTATTTACTACCTTTCCCACCCCCCCCCCCCCCCCCCCCCGCAATTTCGAATATTTTGTACATACATGCAGTAATGAAGATTTTTCGTAACAGAATGAAACTTTTTTTGGGTTTTATAAAAGCTATATAACAGATCATTCTACAAATTTTGATTTTTGATACTAATAAAATTTGTTACATACATTTTATGTCCGTCTACAGTCCTTTGTTATGACCTTATTCGATGGGACAATCGATTTCGGAGATCATGCCTCCACTATTAAGTCAAACACAACACTTACACAAATATTACCATAGTCACATTTAAAACAAAAAAACACAACACAAAACACTTAAATAACTTAACACGTTACGATGCTTATAATCCATCGTTGGCCAACCGATATGACCCGATCGAGTGAAATAAGAAGGTAAATGTCATCTAACCTACCCCCACTCGACTAACAACGGAAGTATTTAGGCCTATTGGTGTTCCGCGCTTGTACAATTTGATTTGCTCAGTTGTGTGTGTTACAACTACACTTGAGTTTATCACCTATATATACAAAATCCAAATACCACTCACTGACTCATCACGAAATCTCAAAAACCACCGAACGGACTGGAATAAAATTTGGTATGCAGCTTCCTCTAGGGCTCTAGGTGCTCGCTAAGAAAATTTTACAAAACATTCGAAATTGTAGGGGGGTTTTAAGGGGGTCAAAGTTACTAAAAAAATTGGAAAACGGTTGGCCCTAAAGGCCATCCATGTAACTTCCCGCCAAGTTTAATTACAACAAACACTATTTTTGGAAATTTTTAACTGCCATAACTTTTGAATGAATCAACCGATTTTTTTGCGATTTGCGGCAATCGATGCAGTTTTTTAATTCCATTGAAAGAATCAACAACAAAAATTTTTCAGATGAAAAGTTTCGGAGAAATTGAGGAAAAACACTTTTTTGATTTTCTTTCGTTCACGATATCTCGCGAATGAATCAACCGATTTGTATGCGATTTGAGGCAATCGATGCAGTTTTTTGAGTCCATTGAAAGAATCGACAACAAAATTTTTTCTGATGAAAAATTTCGAAGAATTTGAGAAAAACCCCTTTTTTTTATTTTCTTTCGTTCACGATATCTCACGAACGAATTAACCAATTTTGACCGGACTGGGAGTGATCGACGTCGCTTTTCAAGGTTAAAAGCTGATTAGATTTTGGAAATGATCGGTAAAGCCATTTAAAAGTTATTAAAAAAAACCTGATTTGAATTTTTTTTATTTCTTAGTTTTTTCGAAATTTCTCAGAACCTACCGGTCCGAATTAGTTGAAATTTTCAGGAAATCTAAGTTTGATAGAACTCTTTAGAACGCCGTTTTGTAGGATCAAATCGGTTAAGCCGTTCAAAAGTTATAAGCGGGTCACATACTTACATACACACACACATACATACAGACAGGGTGACACCCTCTCGGGAGTGGTCAGGGAAGATTCCTAGGACCTCAAAACGTCGAGATCTGATGAATACTCGATTTTCGAAAAACGGGGTGAAACCAATAACTTCCCGATTTTAGAAAATTTGCAATTTTCTTTTAGCGGGAAGTTAAAAAAGCAACCGAACGGATTGGAATGAAATTTGGTATGTAGCTTCCTCTAGGGCCCTAGGGACTCGCTAAGAAAGGTTCTCAAAATATTCGAAATTTTAGGGGGGTTTGGGGTGGTCAAAGTTACTAAAAAAAACCGAACGGATTGAAACGAAATTTGGTATGTAACTTCCTCCAAATAGGTCCATAGGTGCTTACTAAGAAAGTGTTTTAAAAAATTCGAAATTTTAGGTGGGTTTGGGGTGGTCAAAGTTTCTAAAAAAAAAACACCAAACGGATTGAAACGAAATTTGTGTCCATAGGTGCTTACTAAGAAAGGGATTTAAAAAATTTGAAATTTTAGGGGGGTTTGGGGTGGTCAAAGTTTCTAAAAAAAACACCAAACGGATTGAAACGAAATTTGGTATGTAGCTTCCTCTAGGTCCATAGGTGCTCACTAAGAAAGGGTTATAAAAAATTCGAAATTTTAGGGGGTTCAAAGTTACTAAAAGAAAAACCACCGAACGGATTGGAATGAAATTCGGTATGTAGCTTCCTCTAGGGCTGTAGGTGTTCGCTAAGAAAGATTTTTTTAAATTTGAAATTTTAGGGGGCTTTGGGGTGGTCAAAGTTACTAAAAAAAAACATCGAACGGATTGAAATGAAATTTGGTAGGTAGCTTCCTCTTGGGCCCTAGGTGCTCGCTAAGAAAGGTTTTCCAAAAATTCAAAATTTTAGGGGAGTTCGGCGGTCAAAGTTACAAAAAATCCCCATAAAAAATACATAGTGTAGTATATTTATTGATATATTATTTTTGTTAATGTACATTTAACGTTGATTTGTCTATCCGTTTAAAGCCGGATCGGGCAGTTAGTATTATAATATCCTATACTCGTACATTGTATACTCTAGGATAACGACACGCACATATCCACATAACAAAACTTTTGTTCTCCCTTACAATATCGGGGGATCTGACTCTGAAACGTCGCGTCGTAACGGTTTGTAAACCCCGTCACGTCTCTACGGCGGATTGCTGCGGTTCAATGCTGATCTTCATAATCGATGGATAGCGGAGATCGAAAGCTATATTTCAGTGTTTCAGGCTGTCACAAATCTAAAATCCGGAGTGAGGTTTCCGGTTCTATTGTACGGCGTTTGATCTGCTGCTAACATGAATACATTTGAGGGACATTACCATAAATAGATGTTTACTTGTTTACAATTGTCAATTAATTATTTAACAAAGACGAACGTAATCCACCTTGAATATTTTTAATTAATTACAACAGAAACTTACATACAATCTTAAAAAAACTATCGTGTTTATTTATGCGAAAGCCGTTTATAAAACTTAACTCTGTAGACAAAATGATTTACATTTTTGAAGTTATACTTCTTTGCGCCCGCTGTAATCGGGATGGGGTGTCGGTCGAGAAACCGCGTCACGCGTTAGGAGTAAAATCCGGAAAGTGTCTTTTTATACCTTTCTTCTTATATTCGTATACTTTCCTATGCTTCAAAACGTCGGATTGATTTGAAACTTTGCACACTTATCAAGTACCGATGACAATGCAATATTAATTTTGTTGGGTGTAGTAAGTGAGCACTGATCATGGTAACCTGAACACGTTTTCAGCAGTCATTAAACATTTTATATGCAGGGTGATTCACGACGATATGCAGAAACTTCGGGAGCTCTTTCATTTTGTTGGGTGTAGTAAGTGAGCACTGATCATGGTCCCCAGACTAACTGTGACCAACCAAACAGATGCAACGATAGTATTCATAAGCGTATGTAACAAAGAAGGAAAAAATGGTATAATTATTTCAAAATATGCTTTCAGTGTTGGTTAGTGTTTTATAAAAGAATAGGCTATCATCTACAAAATAGTAGGGCTACTCTAAGTTACGACTAGTTTTTTCCCAAAATATATTAAATCAAAAGTAGGTCTACCTGTCTATACCATTGGATGGCCAAAGAAGTATAACTTCCACCGTCTGATCCGACGCAGACCCAATTTTTTAAAAATTCATATCACTACTATAAATTGCTTATCAATGCATGCCTTATGAGTTATTGCAGTGACACTTATCGCGAGACCAAATATGACGCACCTGCTGCGGTGCAAACAAATTCTACTAATTTATTTTGTACACATAAGCAGCTATTCACCACCTTTGTGAGTAGACCAGTTTCCCAAACGGTTGGTTTAAACCATAAAACATTTAATCTTGATTTTGGAAATTCGCTCAACTCACGTCTGCGGTTCAGCTGAACGATCAAATTATTTAATTTGGATACATATGCCGTAAGTGTCAATGAACTAATAAATAACTGACGTGTTGGTATGCAATAAGCCATGTACACACTTGGGCACGGATATATACATAATTTTACAAAGACATCAATCTATCATAATACATAGTTACTAATTGTCCAACATTCACAAAACACAATAGATTCAGAATGCAAGTTGGAAATAAAGACTACGTGTAAAATCGCAGATACAGTCGGGAACACGAAATAAGGCGGGTGAGAATTTTTGCGCTGTTGCCAGATATGGGACTGGCAAAGCTAGGAGCAGTCGAGAATCGCTTGCCCTGCGGCACGATCTGGCAACACTAAGCATCCAGTGTTGCCAGATC
>JAGFPH010012250.1:17977-28722 GCA_018207615.1 Philaenus spumarius | reverse complement strand
GCAAACCTTTTCGAAGGTGACACATGTGTAATCAAAATACAGGTCAATGTTGTTGGATGAGCACCTAAAAGCTTTGCTCACTATTGGAACTACAAATTTCAATCCAAAATTGACCGACATTGTGAATAAAAAACAGCTGCACACATCTCACTAAAAATAAAGACAGGTTTTTCTTTTTTTAAATGTTTGTGTTACATATTTTGAGTTTAAATAAATAAGTATGATTCTCCTGAGTGTTTCGTCTTTTAACCTGTGTATTTATAATGCTTATTACTTTACTTTTTATTTGACTTAACCATTAATAATTAATTATGTTGGTATAAAGAAGAGGTAAAAAACATATATAAGTTAGACTCAGAGACACTAAAACTTATGTTTAAAAATGTATTTATTTGTAAAAATAGACTGGTAATGCTTAAAAACACTGTTTCCAAATGATAAATTTTCTAAATTTTCCACCCTGGGGGACAAGTCACCCAGACCCTGTTGGCCCGCCATACCACCTCGAAATTTCAATACGGCCCTAGGGTAAAATAGTTTGGAGACCCCTGTTGTACAGTATACATGAGAAAGGTTGTAGTAGTCCCATCCAATTATATGCCAATGTGCTAAAGTCAAAACAAAACACATAACATGTAAAACAAGTTTTTAAACGTAAAATATTGTTTTTAAAATAACCAACCCTCATTGTGGGTTGCCCTTTTGTCTCTGTATACAAATAAATCGCCCGGACGTATTCTTAGTATAGTTATTACCAAATTTGCTGCTATAAGAACTAAATTTAAAATGTTATTGTTACCATCGATAGCATTTACAGTTCCTCCAATTCGATCCATTTTTGTTTTTTTACAAATAAATATGCTTCCACTTGCACTTACTGCAGCTAATTTAAATGACTGCCTTGGCCTCTCACCGGTGTATTTGTATAGCCTGTTCAGCCGCACTCATCTATGATCACCTAACTTCTATGTCATCTGTCACCGGTCTTTTGATAAAAAATTTACCGATCAACGCGGATGTAGGTCTACTCAACCAATGAGGGGCAGACTTCATTTGGTCTCAATTAAATCAAGATTTCGTTATTTATGGGCATATAACACTATCAAATTTATTCGTCAAATATTTGGTCAAACTTTTATCAAAGCATTGATGAAATCTTTGTCGAAGAAAACATATTACACCTGTCCAATTTCTGTGATGAGCTGGGTTATTGACAAGATATATTTTTGGGTTATGTTCTGTTTATTCTTTTGTTATCATAATTTATTAACTATTATTAAAGAATTAGCCTACATTTAAAAGATTGTGATTCATATTATATCGGGTTTTAAAATTTCAAAATAAATCTTTAAAACCCTTGTAAATATACTTTTAAAATAAAGTAAACATAATCAAATTTCTCTTTTTCATAATGTAAAATTAAAGTTTTCATAGCTTCAACTCTCCATGTCAATTTTTCCATTGTATTATAAATATAAAAGAAAAGGTAAAATATAAAAGGATTACAAGGAATATAACATAGAACCTGAAAAAACATATATTTTGAGATTTTAGGAGGTTACCTAAAAATGCGCACTATATTAATATTTTAGAATTTTATTCTTATTCTTTTTTGAAAATCTTTGTCAAAGTTTACAGCATGTCAAAGATTCATCAAAATTTTATGAACAAATTTTTTCGTCAAAGAATCGTCAAATTTATTTGGAGGAAAATCTTTGATCAAAGAAATTTGATGTTTATTTGATAGTGTAATATGTACTTTAGTAACTGGTGAAAATTGGGTTGCAAGATTTTTTAGATAGTTGCTAGTATAAAAGCTCAATAAAAACAATACATTCATAGTTTTAGTAACACAAGTCGTCATTTCATGCTCCTAAATGAACCTAAAAATTTACATCATGTTTTTGAAGACAACTAGAGTTAGATAAATAATTACCTAATTGTTATTAAATATCAACAGAACATTGAAACACCCACGATTTAATTGGACTGGTTTTTAAGGTTAAAGGTTGGGGCAACACAGAACACATGGTGTTTTTAATTTTATACCTAAAGCAGCCAAATTTGCGATTATAATTATTTAAGTGTGGAAATAAATTTTAAAGCGGGTAGTTGATGTTTTGGAAAGTACTCAATTTTTTCCATTTTAGGGTATACAAATAAATATTAAGTTGGACCTAGGCCTAATACATGTTATATAAATTAACTGAAACAAGCTATTGACTCAAATTGGTATACTTTGCAAAATGGTGGATGCCAATGTAGGGCTAACTTCCTTTCATGTTCCATCTGTAATATTACCCGTTTCACTAATGCTAACAGATGAAGTAGGCCTTACATAGTCAGACAGCTTGTTTCCACTTCAACGTGTTCCAACTTTGTCAAACTGGTGTGATCTAGTCTTACTGTTTTCTTAATAGTTTACTGTCCCTTCTCTATACTCTGTGCTGTTTCAAAATAATTAGTAAAATCCATTCCACTGTATCTTTTAAAGAGAAAGTTAATGTTTATGAATTAAGTCGTATTTATCCAATAAAACTTTCATTATCTTAATACATTTACAGGTTATTGTACATTTAGAATTAATGTAGGCCTATTGAGTTAATTATTTATAAGGTTTTACAAATATACATTTTATTACAAACAGTTTATAAGACTTTTGTACATATTCACACAAGATAAATAATGGTGTCAGTAAGTTGTACATCATACAAAGAGGTACTTGTATCAAGTACTAACTAATATCAGTACCGGTACCATGTTTTATCAGGTACATAAAAACCTGTACTAACCCACTTATACCTGTCATTCATAATACAGTCAACTCCCGATTAAACGGGATCGGTTTGCGGCTCAACCGGGCCGAGAGACGAGAGAGGTGGTGGGGCGAAAAGTGAAAAAATTAAAAAATGCGGGTGACAGTAGGGCGGGCGGCCTTGTAGCAAACGAATAACAACTAACACGAAACTGATGCTACTGCAATCACAAGTAGCAGTTACTAAGTAGCAGTTGTGTTATTGACGTAACATCTCTAGCTGGAAGTGACACACGGCACAGCTCTGAGTTACGTCGAAAGCTTTCTTCACTATTAAGACGGTCAAGGTGATGCATTATTATGTGACAAGCTCGTGTTACGAAAAATAAGATCCACAATTTTGAAAAAGGAAGCAAAAGCGAATAAACAAAAAACTTTGACTGACTATTTTAATCGTGTTTGAACATTGTAAATAATATATTGCTGTACTGCTATTTCAATCTAAATAATGCAGTGTTTGTAGTTTTTTATACATTTTAGGAGTGATTAAAGGTAAAGGAAATCCATTATGTTTATAATTCTTGCATAATACCTTGTATTTGTGCCCTATACTATAACGAATTGCTTTAACCGGGATTTCACATTATCCGTGAGTGTCTTGCCGGTAATTATCCCGGATAATCGGGAGTTGACTGTTATAGTAAAAATGTTAGGATGTTCAGGTTTTTATTATGAAATTGAGATTAGAAAATACAGTTGATATTGTTGGGAGCTGATATGATGGCAAGAGTGAGGAATGTTTCGCTTAAGATAGTGTTATCTAGTATTTTTTCTTTCATGGCTTCAGTGTTACCTCTGTTTTAAGGCAAAGTACATAGTTTTCTGGTTAAGATCAAGTATCTTTTTTTACAAATTGTTATTAATTCAATTTTTGTATGTGCGTAGGTCTGAGTCTATATTAAATGAATCTGATCCCTTGGACATCAGTGACATTAAAGATGTAAGTAGAATACAATTTTATTAATACAGTAGAGTACCGATATTTTGAGTTGAATGGGACCGAGAGTACCTCGGATTGTGAAAAATTCGAATTACACGGAATATGTAGAGGTTAAGATAAAACTACTATTTATATTCCTCGTATCTCCGAAAAAATTTAAGTTTTATTAAATATACACTATTTTGTATTGAACAATGCTAAGGTAAAAAAGTAATTTTATACACAGTAAAAAATAGAAACTTACTAATTAAAGAATTCATAAATAGAGTTTTTTGTTTAACTACACTGCAAAGATCAATTTGGTCGACGCCGGCAGGGTTCTTTTAGGACCTTACAACCCATATAATAAAAAAAAAAACTACACTGCAACGTTTACGAACTTCGATGTCACGCCAGGGGAATACGGCAGTGCTGGGAAAAGTTTGTTTAGATGTTATTTTTGTATATACAGTAGAACTTGGATAATTCGAACATCTTTAATTTGAAATTACCGTTAATTCGAAGTTTCGGTTCGGTCCCTTGAACTTTACTGTGCTGTACTCACGAGTGTGGACCTGGAGAGAATGCAACCCGCACGGCACAGTGCATTGGTTTTGCTCTCTCGCTTATTTTAAATGCATTTCTAAAAACATCGGTCTGCATCTCTCCTCTTGAAAACACGGAATTTCTCTTTATTAAAAATTAGTAAATATGTTTAACAATAGTATTGAAGGATTTTACTGAGGTGATCCACTAGGATTTGAAAGTCGGCATTTCTGAGAAATCCGAGGGTTGATAGTTCCGCAAAACATATTAGTGACATGGCTAGTACAGCTATGGCCAACGGCACCAGTCTTAGCGCCTGTAAATCTCAGGTCCATACTCGTGGCCTGAGTACACGTTTGTAGCACGTTACAGTACTACACAGTATATGATATCAATGTAAAAAATTATGGATAGTTCGAAGTCAACGTCTTTAATTTGAAGTTGTTTTTCAACACTAAAAATAACATCTTGTGCTGTGAAAGGGATCGTTGTATAAATAGGTCACTGTCTGGTAGAAAGGGGGCAGGACTTACGTGTTTGTACACATATTGTAATTCTAGACGCGGTACCGGTTTCCAAGATTTTTGCCTTCTGAGAATTCTCTAGGTACCGATACTGTAGTTTGTCTTATTGATGCTCTGCCCAATCTCTGTCTGTTCTTAAATCTCGACTAAAGCTTTTGTATACAGACCAGACCAATCATATTGTTTATCGAAACTTGTACTGCGCATAACTCTATCCCACTTATATGAACAACGTTACGGTTATTATACGAACATGACTTTAGTTGTACAGCCGATGGATCAGGGCATTATAAAAAATGTTAAGCATTTATACCGGTGACTTATTGTACAAACGCTCTTGACAGATTCATTGGGGAAAAAAAATTTTAAGATCTGTATCCTTCATGCAACAAGAATGTGTCACAATGCATGGTCACATTCAATGCTATTTGCGGCTCGAATTTACACGGAACCTCGGATTATCGAGACTCGAATTACTGGGACTCTACTGTATTACAATTATTGCGTACCTATAATTTCAATATATACCCGCCTCCAAGTGTTACGTTCTTATATAAACATCAAATAAGGAATAACATTTTATGATCAGTATTGTGTTTATGATTATTTGAATACAGTGAGTCATCTACTTACAAACTTAATGTGTTCATAACAGTTGTTCTCAAGGCCAAAAGTTTATAATGGAAAATACGGTGTTTTGCGTAAGAATTCAAATTCAAAACTGTTTTTACAATTACTTGTATAAAGTAGAATTAAGATTGTTAAAATAAACTGCTAAAGACAAGTGAATATAAATCTAGGACAACATTTATTAGATTTATACATATAAAACAACTGCAGTGCAATCATATTACTTTAACCCAACCATCGGTCTGCCAGAATGTAGTTAATTTTTTTTAAGGTAGTGACCAGGGTGTAGAACATAGTAAGCTAGACTCCCCAGTACCTTCTTCCTGCCTAACCTTCTACCCCCTCCACTTTTTTTGTTTAGTTTCTACCGACCAGTATCTCGCATCAGATCAATAAATTAAATCGAATCGGTTTAAGATACTGGATGATTGGGTTAAGGTGTATTTTAGGATCCAAAGGAGTCAATAAGACAAATCGGACAGTCAAAAAGACTATTCTGAAGCAGGAATAGTTTCAAAATTTACAGGAAACTGCACAAGCAGGCCATACTATACACACCACTTCTAATCATTCCTACAACCTCAAAATATCAGCTTATAGTCTAATTGTTTCATACATAGAGCGCTCAACGTACCTGTGAACAAAACAGATTTCGACCAGGAAATAAAAACAATAAAACAGTTAGCTACATCAAATGGATACGAACACGCAATAATAGATTGAATTATAAAAAAGAAAAATAATAACAACCAAATAACAAAAGAAAAACCTAAATACATTACTGGAATACCATTGAACAATGGAAATTATCGCAGAAAAATGTTCCCAAAACAAGTTGACAAACTATCCTTTAAAACTAAAAATAGCTAGAGGTATTTTGTTATCAAAAGCAATCAAACCAAAACCCAAAGAAGATTGCCTGTACATTGCAATCTATATAATATATAAGAAGTAGAATATATAACATAATTAGTGACAGTTGCAATATGCATTATATCGGTCAAACAGGACCTACATTCAGAACACATCCCCTAAAGCAAATTGAACATAACCCAGTCTAAATATGCAGAACAGCTAATAGATACAGGTCGTACTTGGAATGTTAGCGGGCCCGATTATTAAGTTTAAACGAAACAATGATTGTGCATTTAACTCCAAAAAACCCGGTTACCGTAGGGGCGGTGGAAAACTGCCAACTCACCAGATCTAATGCTAAAAACCAACCAACTTACAACAACTACAAACACGGGTAACCAGCTTTGACTAACAGAAATTTAGTTGTAAAGAAAAACACAAGACACCATGTTTGGTAGACACAAGTCCGACCAACGCTTTATGCCGACAACCATAAATAACTTACATCACGGAACTATAAACTGACATATCCGGTAGCCGAGAGCTATAAACGGTAGGAACTATAAACAAGATCCGGTAGCTACGAACAGAAATTCTTAGCCTGCCATAGTTAAATTATTTAATATAGTCGTGAACATTTTGACCGTAAAAGTTCAACAATCCCGAGATTGTGCTTTGTTGAAAAAGTTGACATCTTGACTCTTGCACAGTTCACAGATATGCCCATGCCTACTAGATAATCGGTGACATTCTATATAGATAAATTGTGACACGCTCAGAGTCTGTCGATCAATCCTAACCCGGATCCTGAGCGCGTCACATCCAACATCCTAAGTAACATGAAAATTCTGTATAAATTTTCCAAAGGAGCAAATATGAATGTCCTTGAAGAGTTCTACATTTACAAAGCCACAATTTCAGACCCAGATTTGTTGTTAAACGAGACAATCTATTTCCAGTCTAATACTATATTTGACATTATTATCAGAGCCCAATCTCTTCAATCCTCAAACATAAACAAAGTTATGCAAAGTCATAAGATAAGTACTGACTCAAGGACGGACTAGAGTACATGTGTGCAGTCTACCTGACATTTCATATTATGATAAGCATATCAGCATATTTAGTTTCTTGACGCGCATCAAATAAATGCAAATAATTTTTTATAATATTTTATTAATTCAATAATGCCTAAACGATCGTCATCAGTAAAACAGAGACAAAATAGGACTGTGAACAGCATTTACACAAAAGTAAAGGTATTTATTTACTATATCCGGTCCTGTTTTATGACTGTTTATCTAGCTTTAAGGGAGGTTGTATTTAATTTGTGTTGTTTTAGGGGTTGTTATCACAATTTCACCCTTTAGCAGCTCAATATAAAATGCAAATATGGTTTACATTTTATACTATCTTGTAAGAAATAAATGTACCAATTTCCAGCTTTCTAGCTTTATGGGAAGTATAATAATTAATTTGTGTTGTTTTAGGGGTTGTTATCATAATTTCACCCCATAGCAGCTCAGTATAAAATACAAATATGGTTTACTTTTTATATATATCTTTTAAGAAATAAATGTAAAAATTTCCAGCTCTCTAGTCTTAATGGATGTATAATAATAAATATTCATTGTTTTAGGGGTTGTTTGAACCGTTAAATCAAAATGATTTATAGCCTATGTCTCATTCCAGGTCATGGTCTATGAGTGTGCCAAATTTCATTCAAATCCATCCAGTACTTTTTGCGTGATTGACAGTCAAACAAACAGACAAACTTTCACATTTATAATATTAGTAGGATAATGTAGTAAGCTTTGTTTCAAAGTACCTTCCTCCTGCCTTACCTAACCTCTTAAACACCTCCATTTGTTTGTTTAGTTTCTACTGATCAGCATAACATTTTCATTATGTAGATATCACAAAATTCCACAAAATAAACTTTTATATACTAACAAAAGTTTTTAATTTGTGTTTGACTGACCCTTTATTGCGATGTCTTATGTCTCATATTACTCATGCTAGTAAGTACCCTTAACTAAGATTCAAACAAGATAAATCCTTTTAATTATAGCACACTGGTAAAGCTGAGTTTCACACCAATCTTGTATTTCAATAGTTTTCCCCATTTATAAGTGTGTGTTGTTTAAACAGTGTGATCTTTGTTTCAGACTAAATTGTTTCCATACTATGAGTCAGCTGAGTCATCGAGCAGTTCCAACACCACTGGTTAGTTTAGTTTAGTATTGTTTTATTTGGGTTTGTGTCTATAGAGCAATCTGTCACAGTGACTAATTAGATTGTTACTGCTCTACTTCTAAGTTTTAAATAATGCCTTTTACCCTACAGCATAGGGGCATGCAAGTTTCCATGCTTTTATGATGTTCAGAAGTTAGTTCTGTGGTAATAAAATATACCTCGACACCATGCTTGGCTTCTGCTGAAATTGATGGTGATGTTTTCACTTGTAGACATTTTGAAGCCAATCAATTAAATATTTTAAGATTTCAAACCCGTGAGAACTGCCTGACTGTCTGAAATTATGTAGATCTTTGTTTGTTGTTGTATATTGATGTTTTTCTCTGACACAAACCTCTATAGTGTGGATTATGCTTCATCTTTATGTGCAGTTTTGCCAAGAGATTTACTTTCTGAAATTTGAACCTATTATTCCTACTACCATATGAGATAAAGCTTGTCTGGATTTGGATCACTTTTTTCAAACTTGTTCTTGTCATGATACTTAGCTCTGAGTTGTCTGTCGGGCAATTGCCTGAGAGCAGCTATATGTTTAATGGGAGCAGATCCAATGACTGTGGTGCAGGTATTACCAATAGTATGCCTAGCTGAAGCTCCTCAAGTTTTAGCAGGAGTCGTCTGCATACCTGCATTGCAATATTTACTCTTTGGTTTTCCTTTTCAATGTGTAAGTTCTATGTGCCACAAAACCTCTAACCCAAGTAATCGAGCAGTTCATCCATCACAAATATAATGCCCCACTTTGGATCCATGCCATCACTGCTGTGTTCTGAACTTCCCTCTCAAATAGACTTGCCTTTATACTTTCTAACATGGTTCTGCTCATTCTAACTGCTAAAGCTTCTATTCCCTTCTCCCTTGACTCTGCTGGAATAGAACTATAGAATATGTTATCAATATCCATGAAGGTGCATGTTGTTATCCCTTACCTTAATGTTCTGTTGCCTTGGGCAGTATGCACGGTAAAGAAATTGTGTTTGGTTTTCTTGTTTGTTAGGCATACATCAAATTGAAAGCTTAATATTAATCTAGGTGGTGAGCAACTTTGATGGTCTTGGTCGAAAGATAGTTTTAACTTATGGCAGGTTAAAGTCAGACTGCTGCAAAACTATGGGATATTAGTAACTACATTGACTCATGAATTCAGATAATTCAAAATATGACCAGGACTTTCCAAATAAACAGTGAATTAAGGGGAGCAGACCACTTTAAAATCTAATTTTTAGCGGTTTTTTGTATTTTTTAATAGACTGAAATTTTTTCTTTACAGTGATATATAACACAACTGGGTTTTCTTATAATTTGGTGGCAAAAAAAAATATTGTTTACCGGCTTGCACGCAGATTTTAGCTCTTGTAATGCTGCTGCACAGCTGCCTTTCATGTCACATAATATTATATTTTTAAATAGTGCTGCTATATTTTCATAGCATATTATATGTTTTATAGTGAATGTAACAGGAAAAAAAACAATATTTAGGAGGCACTACATTCAGCTGTTCAGTTGCTATGGTTTTGTTGTTTTTAACCCATCCTACTCATCTGGCCATTACTGAATAGTACGTGTTCATTTCTTTGTTTTCCGAAAGTTTCATTTTTTGATATTTAGGTACATTTATCTCAGGAAGTGTAAATGATACAGGAATGAATTTTTGCACACACATTTATATCATTACAATACACAGATAGACCAAAGCTTTTTCAAAAATATTACTTACTTTTTAGTTTTTTTAAAAAAGAAATGCAATTTTTTGAATAATTTGAGTAAAAGTATCTAAAAAATTCATAAATAAAAAACTAAAGTAGATACAAGAATTTACTCTGGCTTAAATATGTAAAAGTAATCAATATAAAACTCTGCAAAATTTCAACCCTGTATCTTAAATAGATCCTGAGAAAAATGTACCTATGTTAACATGGATGGAGATAGGGATATTCAAAATGGTCTGCTCCCCTTAACCAGCTGATTCTCGTGTGATAGCTGTTGGTACTCTGAATGAGATGGTTTTACAACTAAGTTGGCAATGGTTTAGGATTAGCTAAAATTATGAGGAAATGCAATTGTTTTCTAAAAACTCAGTTTAGGGTAATCAGGGAACATAGGAATACCTGTTTTACTATATTCTTAATTAGTATTTGGGGTCGTCTTTATGCATTGTATATGTAAATATAGTATCTATTTTATTGTTGGGATATTAAAC
>JAGFPH010012250.1:0-17877 GCA_018207615.1 Philaenus spumarius | reverse complement strand
GTTTTAGCAGGAGTCGTCTGCATACCTGCATTGCAATATTTACTCTTAGGTTTTCCTTTTCAATGTGTAAGTTCTACGTGCCACAAAACCTCTAACCCAAGTAATCGAGCAGTTCATCCATCACAAATATAATGCCCCACTTTGGATCCATGCCATCACTGCTGTGTTCTGTACTTCCCTCTCAGATAGACTTGCCTTTATACTTTCTAACATGGTTCTGCTCATTCTAACTGCTAAAGCTTCTATTCCCTTCTCCCTTGGCTCTGCTGGAATAAAATTATAGAATATGTTATCAATATCCATGAAGGTGCATATTGTTATCCCTTACCTTAATGTTCTGTTGCCCCTTGCAGTATGCACGGTAAAGAAATTGTGTTTGGTTTTCTTGTTTGTTAGGCATTCATCAAATTGAAAGCTTAATATTAATCTAGGTGGTGAGCAACTTTGATGGTCTTGGTCGAAAGATAGTTTTAACTAATGGCAGGTTAAAAACAGACTGCTGCAAAACTATGGGATCTTAGTAATTACATTGACTCATGAATTCAGATAATTCAAAATATGACCAGGACTTTCCAAATAAACAGTGAATTAACCAGCTGATTCTCGTGTGATAGCTGTTGGTACTCTGTATGAGATGGTTTTACAACTAAGTTGGCAATGGTTTAGGATTAGCCAAAATTATGAGGAAATGCAATTGTTTTCTAAAAACTCAGTTTAGGGTAATCAGGGAACATAGGAATACCTGTTTTACTATATTCTTAATTAGTATTTGGGGTCGTCTTTATGCATTGTATATGTAAATAGAGTATCTATTTTATTGTTGGGATATTAAACTAGGGCATTTTAAACGTTGTGGTCTTGATGTTACTCTCTCGGCTGTTTTTAGATGACAGACCTCGTATCCTCTCTAAAATTTCCCTACCACACAGTTTCGCGCATTTTAATTCTTCTTTGATTGGACTATTTGAATCTTATATTGCTCTGATTGGCTTTCCAGTTTTACATATTTGGCAGTATTGATCGCGTGCCTGCACTCGTTGATTCACACATAATAACGCATAGTTGTTTTTATGTTTTAAGTAATTCAAGCTGGTATATCCGCTGTAACTTCCTGTTGAAATAATATTACTCACAAAGCTAGTCTGGCCTGTTTCTAAAGATTCATTTATTATGAATTTATTTCAATTTTTATTTTATAAATTATTATTATAATTATTTTGTTGTTGCTGATGTTAAAATGTTAAAGACAGTGGGTATTTGTGTTTACTTACCAATATTTACAATGTTTATTATCTTCTCTTTGTTATATTATTTGAAAATGTTAGGGTGTTAAATTAATTTATTACTACTTAAAATCATTTATCAATAAAATCGAAATTATATAATAGATATTTGTTTTTCTCATTTTTCTAACTCTTATGCTATACACAGTGAATATATTCACCTAATTAGCTTATTTTAAATTTTCTGCCTCCACTATATCAGGTTATTCTGAAGGTTAAGCCTTCATCATGTCAGGTTAATTTTTATTTAGGCGTCTACTGTGTAAGATTTATTTTGAACTTACGTATGATTGTTTTGGGGACTCTACCAGATTCGACTTACGAATCAAACTTTGCTTGGCTTGAGAGGTGACTTAAGCCACTTGGTAGAAATAATTTCAGAGACGTTTTGAGTTTGTATCAAATATATAATTAATATTAAAACATTTTACACATCTACAATTTTAATAATTTTAAAACATTCAGAATTTTAATATAATTTACTTACTAATGGTTGAATTTACATGAAATGAAAGTTGTACTTAGGAAACTGAACAAATCATTCAATATCAAATTTCTTAATTTTTAATCTTAAAATTGGCTCTTTCTCTAAACTTAATTATAAGTTACTGCATTTACTAAACTTACTTCCTTCTAATAATTTGATAATTATTGCATTTAATGTATAATGTTGTTAAGGGTAACTGTACCAATTAGTTTCTATGCAGTCTCCTTAATATTTAATATATACAACTTATTCTTTATTAAAATTAGCTAATAACAAAATTAATATTTCAAATTAAATGTTCGTTAATTAAATTAATATAAGGTTTTTATTTTAATGCCTTAACTTTAGCAGCTGTTTCTGACATTTTAAATTGATTGTTAAATTGGACCGGAATCTCCTTTCAATTGCTTAAGAGGGTTATGTACCTGAATGAAATATCTTGTTTTATGACACAATAGTGCTGCGTTTAGCGTCCCTATTAAGAGTAGTTCGTAGATTAGTCGCTAGTCGATCGTTATAGTTTTACTGGTGGAGTAAAGCACATGATATTACCCCTCCTACTTCTGCATTTTGTTAACAGTTTTATTACAAGTTACAAGCTTTTCCATTCCTTTGTGCAAACACACATAGCCGCCTAGCCGGTGCGATGTTCCTAATTAGTTGAGCTGTTGCATTAGGTTTAGGCTCTGAACTTAGACTTATAAAAGTTAATAACTCACGAGAATATTGTTTTAAATGATAAGGATAAAATATATGCAGTTAGACAATCACACAAAAGTCTCTATTTTTATTGGTAATTACCGTTGTTATGAGTAAAAATATGATGTAAAGTATAGAAACATATTTTTTATGTAGTGTAGAAAAACAAATCTAGATAAAATTAAATTATGTATACAATTTTTAGTTTGTACCCAATAAGAATAACATCTTCTGTATGTTATTTGTTTAGCAAACCATTAATACATTTTATTAATTTATTTTCGGCATTGTTTACTAAATATAAAAAATATACTTACAAGTTTATAACCTAATCAATTTATGTTAATATTACGGTGATACATACGTATTAAATTACGTCTAAAACCTGAAGTTGGTAGGGTACCCAATAAGAATAATATATTCTTTATAACACTTGCTAAGCAAAACTTTAATATTTTCATTAATTTATTGTCGGCACTGTTTACTAAATAATATAAAAAATATACCTACAAGTTTATAACCAAAACAACTTATTTTAATTTTATGATATTTACGTATAAAGTTTTCAACAACTAAGTGTTGAAATATAACAATCCAATAAGGTTATATAAAAAAATAGACCCTATAAATACAAGAAATATTACAGTAGTATAAATACATAAAAACACAACAAAATGCAATAGGGACTGCACATAAAACATTGCAATGCATAAATGTTAAAACAAATAACGTTTTAATAACAGCTTATATAAAAGTAGCTTTACAAAACCCAATAAAACAATATAAACATAAAGGCAATTTACATATCAAATTTACAAGGACTGTGTTAAAACATAACAGTCAAATAATAGGTTTTATAGAAAAAAATAGGCCCTATAAATACAAGAAACGTTATAATAGAAAAAAATACATAAAAACACAACAAAATACAATAGGTACTATACATAAAAAGAGCAATTCATAAATGTTTAAGAAATAACGTTTCAAGACTTAGGGGTCTGCGGGTACCCGAATTTCGGGTTTCGGGTGGGTTTTTTTCACTACCCAAGGGTCGGCCTGGTCCGAAATATACGTTTAAAATAAAGCGAGTATTTTGGCTATACCAGATAAATTCGGGTAGTAAGGAATTAAAATGAATAATTCAATTTCCTTTAGGTAAAAAGCAAAAATGAGTCGATAAAAGCTATTTCAAATAAAAAAAAAATGAAGACAATATATCAATAATTGAATTTTAGAAAATTATCCAACCTTCTTTATTCATATAACCCTAACAAACTATCTCGACTCGACAAATGCAACAAATATGGAATCAAGACATCCCGTTGGTTAAAACAGCTGGACATGGACAACTGTAGTTTACTTCAAGTCACAAAGAAAACACAATTATTCTGATGAAAAAAAGTCAAAAACCTAAACAATAGACACGTCTTGTGTTTTATATGTAACATGACTATAATAATAATATCGTCTTGCATAATCCGTGTGTATGCCTACCAGTCTAGTATATTTATCTATGTTGTATAATTCATTACTTGGGAATTGACTAATAACTCAGTCCGTGTAGGTCACAACTACCAGTAATTTGCAATTCGGCTGATTTTTTTTCTTCATATAAGTACCTTAAAATACTTTTTTTGTTGTTGTAGATTAACATAAAAAAAGTTTACCAGTCTCTATTTCGAGCTGGGAGGAAGATAAATAAAAATAAAAAATACCACCGTGTAGGGGAAGTATTTTTCAATAAAAAAGGTTAAACGTATTATTTTTGTCGGAGCAATGGTTTGTCTGGAAAAAATTCGATAATGCCGGTATGTATTCGCAGCAGCCCGACTCGGCCGCACGGCTGGAGACCTATTTTTTGAAGAGCGGCCCAGTACATTATAAACTATTGCATAGTTATAAAGTATTAAATAAATAGTTGTATTAGGGCGTTTTCAAGAGGAAAGTGTCAGCTTTATGATGGCATGTTTTTTTTCATTACACATAAAATCATCTAACAAATTACTTAAATATTTATATTGAAATTTAAAAAATGTGTCACAAAGAATAAGAAAACTGGTTATTTGGGGGTTTTAGGAGGAACTGATTCATATAAAATTTAAAAATTCAACATGGCGGATTCAAAATGGCTGCCATTTTCTTTAACCCTCAAAGTTACAGACTGCAGTCTCTCGGGCGCAAATGCAACCCGCTCGAACCTTAGTGAGAATTTGCATATATTTGCATAATCAATAATTTAACCTACTTACAATAATCCAATCGTAATAAAACTGGCACCATTGGAAAGGAAATGAATTAAACGTTAATTTTTCTATTTACAACTTTTTTGTAAAACATATATTTACATACGTAATCATAGTTTTAAATCATGCATGTTGTGTTACAGCTATTTCCGCGGGCGAATCTGCATACAATTGTACTGTTATTTTCCACTTCTTCAACATTGAAATCCCCCTACTGAAGTATTTATATCGAGATTATAAAGCTACCATTTTATTCTTCAAGATTTTATCTTTCTAATGGTGCCTTCCAATCAGATGTCACTATTTTACTCGATTTATTCCTAGAACGTGACAACGTCGTACTACGGCGATTGGAGCGTTCAAGGTCTCGGTGTACACAAGCCCGTTCCTCAACTGTATTCTTTAGTGGGCTTTGATATAGATCTGCAATAGAGATTGTAATCTGACCTAGTTAACTCAAATTTACCTCAAAAACTCTAAATTTAAAATATTTAAATAAATAATCATTTCTCTCTTGTAAATAAAATAACTATTAACAAACTATTTATTAAATTAATTTTATTTTCCAGATTTGAAGACATCAAGATTTAATGTTAATGTTCGTAATTGCAAACAGTACAATACAGAAAAGACTTTTAAGTGTAAGGAGTGTTTATATACTTGTGGTAATTCGGGTGCTCTTACACAACACATGAAAACACATACTGGAGAAAGACCTTTTAAATGTACGGAATGTCCATATACTTGTGCTCAATCGGGTGACCTTAAACAACACATGAGAACACATACTGGAGAAAGACCTTTTAAATGTAAGGAATGTACATATACTTGTACTCGATCGGGTTATCTTAAACAACACATGATAACACATACTGGAGAAAGACCTTTTAAATGCAAGGAATGTATATATACTTGTGCTCAATTGGGTGCCCTTAAACGACACATGATAACACATACTGGAGAAAGACCTTTTAAATGCAAGGAATGCACATATACTTGTGCTCAATCGGGTACCCTTAAACGACACATGATAACACATACTGGAGAAAGACCTTTTAAATGCAAGGAATGCACATATACTTGTGCTCAATCGGGTGCCCTTAAACGACACATGATAACACATACTAGAGAAAGACCATAAAACTGTAAGCAATGTTAATATTTTCCAATGTAGACCTAAAGAGTTATTAAATAAATGTATTTTATGTCAAATAACATGTTTTATTTGACACCTAAGTTATGAGATTTTATCCTCTTATCATTGGGTCAACAAATAATTCTTTTCTACCTTTTATTATTCTAACTTATTAGTTTCATTTTTAGAGTTTAAGAAATGTACATATTTTTGCATTCGGTTTAATTAATTCGGTTAGTAAATATCTTACGGAATTTATTTTTGACATAATATTGTTTTCTGAGCCAATGGCCCCTAACCAAACTGTATAATACCAAATGACAGGAGGGACACTATGTTTGCAGTACAATTGATTTTAAAATCAAAGTGAATGTAACAATCAAAAGTGATATTAATTTAATGTTTTTTGTCCGACAATTGAATAACAAAACTGTTAATTGCTGAAATTATCGGAAGAAATTCTCATAACAAGGTGTTTATTGTTTAGGTTGGTATTTCTTTTCTTCTATATACAGAGTATCTCATAAGTCGGTGAACGGAGTTTTAATTTTGTAACTATTGCAGATTACACAATAAAACTTAGTACATCTTTTTTTACTAAAAAAACTAATTTTTTTTTTAAACAATTATAATATTTTATCACCTTAAGGGAAAGGCTCGTAGTTAGGCGGAGAAAAATCTTGAATAGGATCATTGTTCAAGTTGTACATCAAATTAAAAGTCTATCTTAGAAAACACAATGCCGCAAATCAGATATCAAAAAGTCCACTCTACAAAAAATGGTGGCCGATTTATGTTACAATATGGTATATTTTGAAAAAGGCTTAATTCTATTTATATTAGCTTTAAAAGCAAAACTCCGACAATCCACACTAGAAATACCTGCCGAGGTTCTACACCTGCCTAGCTCACTGCCAAGCTGCAGAAGGAAAACAGTTGGAGCATTTATTGTAAAAAAGGCAAACTGTTATGAAAGTTTATTGGTAATTGTTATATTTAAACATGTAGTAAACATTTATAATTTAAAATAAAAATTGTTCCTTATCCTCCTCGTAGACCGTTCCCATTGAAGATGACAAGTCACTCACTATCAGACTTGGGATTAACGATTAAAAAAATTAAAATTAATCGTTAAAAATATGGATAACTTTTAACTTAACCGTTAGTTTAAAAACTGATTAACTTTTAACTCTTAATCGATAAAATATTGGTTAACGATTAAAACTAACGTCAGTTAATTTGGCGGATGCCTGGAAAGATGTCACCTTGGAAATGCCGGCTGGGTGAGTGGTCCTGGCATCACAACATTCAATATTTCTTAGTTTTGGTTATTGCTTATTGGCCGGCCGGAAGGGATGGGGTGTCTAAAGATAGAACTAACGGTAAAGTTAGCTAAAGGTTACGAAATCAAACAAAACAATGCCGTCAACACGCCCATCAGTGTCATTCAATTAGCCCTTGGGTATATGCATGGCATTCCAGTTGGATAGTTTTGTTAATTTTTTATAAGTTGTTTAGTTATTTTGCCCTGTTGTAGTGATTTACAGTTTAGATTTTATTTAGTGAGTTAGGTCTAGTAGAGAAGTATTTTAATTTTTTATTATAATTTTATTATGTCTTTATTGTGGCCAGGCATTCAAACTTTTATGAACAAATAACAAGAGAGGGAAATAGTTTAACATTTAAATGCCTATTGTGTTTACCAAAATTTAAAACAATCAAGGCTTCAGCAACTTCTGCCTCCAATTTAAGGACCACTTAAAGGTAAGTTATGTTTTAGCCGTTTTAGGTTGTTGTCTATCCAATTTTTGTCATCTATTATTGAGATTTGTGTTTTATTGTAGGGCATACGTTCAAAGGCGTTTGCATATATTATAGGGCGTTTGCAATCATATTTTAAAAAATTTGCCAAATATAGTAGTTATATACCAATTCGAAAGTGTTCCATAGTTTTTTTGTAGAGAAAGGTTCAAAGAATTTGTATATGCCAGTGAAAAATTTATAGATGTAAATTTTACAAAGTTATTACCTCAAGGAACAAAAAATTTTCAGTAATGAAAGGAAAAGGTTCAACTTCAGACCTATATAAAAAGCAGTAAACATTTTTTGCATTTTTTTTTTCAAAACGTGTAACACTAACAGCCATGTAACAGGGATATTATATGATAATAATAAATTAATAATTTCCCATAATGACTAAAGCATAGAGGTTTGGTCTAAATAAAATGAAGGACGCAATATATATAATAATAAACATTTGTAATTCTTGCATACATATAAATTCTTTTGTGACGCAAAACAATTAAAGTAAAATCATCTAAATAAAAAATAAATAAAGTAAAAGGCAGACTGTTAGCAAATAAAATAAAAGCAGACTTAAAATATATTAATCAATAAAGATATGTAACGTGTGTGAACTGTGTGAGAGGTTATTAACAGGTAGTGCGGTTGAAGCGAACGGTTGAAAGAGATAATTAAATGATTACAATGGACAGTCAAAATTGAAAAAGAATAAGCACATGTGAAAAAATTAAAATATGTATCAGCGAATATAACAGGGCACAACATAACATCGGTACACAGGTGTCGGAAGGCAGTACAAACAACACGTGTTGAAACAAGTCTCATACAGAAGGCTTTGTACGGCACGAAGAAGGTTCCAGAACTCTAAATATGGCGTAGTACATTGTATGTGTGGCAAGCTGCAAGTGATGTGAGATTTGTCGGAATATGTAGTCGTTTCATTTGAATGGCAATAAATGTCATTTTAAAGTGAAGTAGAGGTGTTTCGGCGTTCGTGAGAACTTAGAAAGTAAAATCGATGGTGTAAACTTTATGATAAATGAAGTTGTAGAAGGTCGCCCATGTGCTTCGATAAAACGCGCGTAATGGTTAGTGGTGCTTCATTGTAATGGTAAATACAACGAAATCCTAGGTAAAAAACAGTGCAACGAATAACGCAGTAAGTAACAATGGCCATAGGACATAAATTTTTCAGTCTGCAATGATCAAATTTTTTGATTGTTTTAACAAGTAACTTCCTTTGATTTTTATTGCGTCATACTTTAAGGTAGGCTTAACTACACTTTGTACAGATTTGTATATAATTGACTTGTTTGTTTATTTCTTGTAATGTTGATATATTTTGTTGTAAATGATCACTTTTTAATAATGTCTGAGTAAAGAATCAGTTGTTCCGCTACGATGTCTTAGATTCCTTTATTTAGCCACGTACATTCACCAGTCATTACTTTGCAGCCAAGTATTCACCCCTGAGAAAATTTAATTAATGTAATGAATTAATAATAATAAATAAAAAGATGTATAAATACTAATGGAGCATAAATAGAGTTATATGTGGATTATTAATTTTTTAAGAGTTTAACGAAGGTGATGTTAAAGTTTTTATGAATAAGGTGTAAGGTAAATTAAGGTAAGATGGAGCTTAAGGTGGATGTTAAGGTGTAATATTACGTTGGAGTTAAAGGTGAGATACATGATGTATGGTGATTTTTGGTATATGGAGGTAATGTAGTAAGAGGTGTTTTTTGATGTTTTAAGAGGTATCATGAGCGACGAGTTTTTGTTTTTAAGGTGAGTGAATCAGTGAAGAGAAGGAGAGGTGATAATTATTATAGAATAATCCACATATAGCATTTTTTATTATTTTTGAGTATTTTTTTTTATTTTTGAAACTTTTACCGAAACCCATTTTTTTTTAACAGTCATACAATTTTATGTATTTTTATTTTTTGTAACCATCAGTTACAAACGTACAAAAGTTTTGAAATTTAGTTCTAAAAGGAACTGTATAAAAATATTTATCTATTTCAAATTTATTATTTTGAAAACACCAGTTTTTATGTTTCTATTACAAGACTGCTAACAAAACTAGGCCTAGTTTGAATAGTAATGTAGAGTGTAGATAAATCAAAGAATTAAATTGAATAAATGTTGTTTTCTAAAAGAATCCATTTAGTGGTCCTCGAATCACAAAATGATATCAAACGAATAAAAAACTCGGATAGGTTCCGAAAAATTGCCGCGAATTACAAAACCGCAAATAGGGAAAACCAAATCCTATGGGAAAAGATTTGTGTGTTATGTTTGTGACATATAGAACATTTAAAAACATTATGTATTTTATTAACACCTATAAATCCTATACTGTAATTCAATTATACATAAGATACAGGCAGTCCTTGTTTAAATCGCGGGAGCTTTAAGCGATTTCGCTTTTACGCGGTAAAAAAAAGTCCTTGAAAAGTTTAGTATTTCAGCTGAGTTGTTTGGAGTGTAGGCTACAGTTGATAATTTTATAAGTTATTGGAGCATTGTTTGTCATCTCACTCTCCCCTCAAACAGGGACATGACCTCAAGGCTCTCATAATTCATAACAGTACCGTCGGTACCTCTACCTACCCCCAGTGGCGGATCTACTATTTGGGCTAACAGGCTTAAGCCCCGCCCTTGGGCCCCTAAACTTACACTAGATAAAACAGGCTCATGGCAAAAAATATATATATATATAACAATTTTAGAAAAACTGAAAATTAATTAATTTTTGTGCGGGAGTTTGGTCTACATTACTTTAAATGGACAGGTTTTGATACATTTCATTTGACCATATAATTTAAACGGTAAAACTAGTGAAAAGATGGAACACTATTTTGAGACTTTAGGTCGTCCGGACAAAACACACGAATTGAAACTACGGCTTTTTAATTCTCAAAGTTGGTTTTCCCATACCCAAAAACATATGAAACGATACCCCACACAGAATTTTCAAAATGTTAACACAATATATTCAAGATTTTGATCAAAAACTTGACCCCGACGCGCTACGACTTTTAAACTCTCAAAATCAGTTTTCCTGTACCCAAAAACATATAAAACGATACCCCACACTGTGTTTTCAGTTTTCCCGTACCCAAAAATATGTTTGTTAAATTTTATCTTATTAAACGAGCAGTTCTTGTATATTTTCTATTCACCTATTCTTAGTGACTTCAAAGGTGGTATATATAAAAGAAGTTCAGAGTTTAAATTTTATGCGCATTTTTCCAGACATAAGACCTAGCGCATTCAAAATTCAAAATCTTTTATTGTCATTAAGTATATTTTTTATGGCAATAGACAGTGTCAACATAGTTTAACAAAATTTCTACTAGTAAAATTTCACAATTTTTCCAACACATCATTCTTTAAAAGTGACATCAATATAACAATAAAATAAAATTAGGATAAGAAACAGTTAAAATCAAATATAAATATACAACCACAATCGACTACAAAAGGACGACCTATTTTAATAAACATTTAAAAACTTAATGAACTAGTATCACAAATCAAATACTCCTGGATGGAATAAAAAGCTTTCAATTTGAGCCAACTACTGACTCTTAATTTAAAATCCCCTAATCCAGTTGTCCAAACCTACTCAGGCAATTTATTAAAAAGTTTTATTTTCATACATAGAATACTGTTGTCAGTTTTTTTTAAGCCTTACATGCATTGCATCTATACAATATTTCCTTCTAGTATTGTAACTATGAATATTTTGCCTGAAAGTACAGTTCTTTAAATTCGCCTTAACATCTAGTAAACGATTATATATATATAAACTGGGTAGTGTCATTATTTTAAATTCTTTAAATATGGGTAGACAACTATCTCTTTCTGCCATATTCTTTATAGTTCTTAATATTCTTTTTTGCCACACAAAAACATTCTTGGAACCACTGCTGTTACCCCATAGTGTTATATCATACGTCAAATGTAAATGGCAAAATGCATAATACACATTAATTAGTATGTCCATACTGACACAAGCCTTCAATTTGCTCATCAATTAGGTAACTCTAGACAATTCGATTCCTGACGTCAAAAAACCCCTGTATGCAAATTTTCTTCAAAATCGTTATAGCAGTTAGCGAGATCCCCGAAATAAATTTATAAACAAATATACAAGAATTGCTTGTTTAATAAGATAAGATAATAAAGCCAAGTTGAAACCGCGTAAATGGAACCACTTTAAGGTTTATTTATTGATCTTATAGCCATGGTAAATATTTGTTCTACTTACAACACTTTATGTAATTAAAAAAAGTTTAAGTTTAAAAAATAAAATAAAAAACAAGCCGTAAAGCATTCACAAATGAGTAACGCATAGGAGTATAAACAATAAAACATTGAGATCAGTGTGTCGTATGTACTACAGCCTACACCACAGCTTCATTTACCCCCACTCCATTTTTTTTTTGATATTTCTTGAATGAGGCAGCTTACTTAAAATCTGACAGAATAGCCTTTCAGATAAATTTTTGTACAAAGTAGCTTCAGACCAAATCCATCCTTGTCACCAAAGATTGTTAGAACTAAATGTGACACTAAATTATAAATATTGGAAAAAGAAAAAAACACAAATTTTTATTAAATCCTTTATTACTGTACATGTATGGATAGCCTATACCTATCTATATCAATAAAATTGTACATCAAACACAACAAAGAACTACAGCCTTACAAAATCCATTTTACTATCAAATATAAACTTACTATGTAACCCCAACTTAGAAGGCAACAATATTAACAAAAGAAAAACATAGATGCAATAGTACAGTCAACTCCCGATTAAACGGAATCGGTTTATACAGGTTGCGGCTCAACCGGGATCGTCAACCGGGCCGAGAGACAAGAGAGGTGGTGGGGCAAGAATTGAAAAAATGCGGATGACAGGAGGGCGGGCGGCCTTGTAGCAAACGACTAACACGAAACTGATGCTACTGCTATAACGAGTAGCATCTATTCACGTTTTGGTAGAGAATAGAGTAGCAGTTACTAAGTAGCAGTTATGTTATTGACGTAACATCTCTAGCCGAAAGTGACACACGGCACAGCTCTGAGTTACATCGAAGATCTTCTTGACTATTTAAACAGTCAAGGTGATGCATTATTATGTGACAAGCTCGTGTTACGAAAAATAAGATCCATAATTTTGAAAAAGGAAGTAAGCACGAAAAAACTCTGACGGACTATTTTAATGGTTGTTGAACATTCTGGACTATTTTAATCGTGTTGGAATATTGTAAATAATATATTGCTGTACTGCTATTTCAATCTAAATAATGCTGTGTTTGTAGTTTTTTATACGCTTTAGGAGTGATTAAAGGTACAGTATAACCATTATGTTTATAATTCTTGCATAATACCTTGTATTTGGGCCCTGTACTATATCGAATTGCTTTAACCGGGATTTCACATTATCCGTGATGGTCTTGCCGGTAGTTATCCCGGATAATCGGGAGTTGACTGTATTACAACAGTTGTTTACAAACATAATAAACATAACCTACAAAAATTACTTAACCCTTTGCGCTCGTATGGCCAGTACTGCTGGCCATACGATATTCTCAGTCAGCTCTGAATATTTACCGAATTAGACATCCTCACAGCTTGGATGGCCAGCCCAGGCCCCCCACATCATTCCGTGGGCCCTGTTGCATGTTTCCACATGTAGAAAACATTATACGTGAGCCGATACTGAAATTGAAGGATTAAAATTAAGTTATATCATTCTTAACGTACTGTGCACAAAACGTAAATTATGTGAGTATGTTGCCGTTAAGGCAGGTAAAATAAATTAAACATACACAACAAAGTTAGTTTAGGTTTGTGAACTTTGAGGGATGTCAAACCTACAAGGGTGGAGCTTTTTCCGTCATTTCTGTGTAAAATCGCACTTTTCAGTGAAGCTATTACTTTTGCACCCACACAGGACACTTTCCCACCACTTTCGTACATGTTCTCATCACAAACAAAATATGTTTGCGTCGACATTGCGATATAATAATAATAACAGTAAAATATACCTCATATTATAATACTAATAAAATATACCGGATATAATAATAATAAAATATAAAGGCAAAAAACACAATAATTCGACTTTCTACGGACGTATGACGTTATATAAACTAATTCAACTAAAGCGAGAAACAAAACTTTTTTTGTCGACATAGCGACATAACAGTAAAAATAAAATAATATACTGAGGCGAAATACACAATAATTTGACTTTCTACGAACGAGATAAGAACTGGAGAGAGCTCACGAGGGTAGACCGTGTGGGGAACAAATAGTAAAGTATATCAATAAACATTTTTTTTCGAAAATTACCGATTTTCAAGAGCGTATATCTCCTTAACGGTTACAGATAGAAAAAATATTATAGGCATATAAAATGTAGAGAATTTTGTCAGCTTTAATTTTGTATACGTATATATTTTTTGTATAACCAACCCCTACTGAGATATAGGCAAAAAATGGTACCTTTGTCTCCCCCTCCCCCCACTTCCGCCACCCCTAGGGTCAAGGACCTTTAGTATGTTATACCAGGGTCGGCGAGAATTGCTAATATAAGGGCTCAGTCACTTCCTTTCGATATGTGCTGCCAGCCGGTTCTACGCTGTGACGTCACAGGGTTGTCACTTTCGCCGCACTGCTATACAACCACCACTTCTTTGCATTAGTCGGCTGCATGTATTTAGTACTTAATGACCCCCATGATACCATTCTACCCCTAGTATCACCCTCTTTGATATTATACACTTTCAACAATTAATAAATAATACGTTAATTAAATACTAATGCACCTAAACAAGGTAAAATGAGCGAAAACACAACAAATCAATTACAGATATGTTTACTTTACTAATATCCGGGTTTTTTACTTCCAAGGAAGCTAATCAGACATCTTTTAATGTTATTTAACTTTGCATAACAATTTTCTAGGTTTCTATTAAATTTTGGTTTAGCATTTTCATATTAGGCCTACTTGTATGTAGCCTACACAGGGTGAACTAAAAGTCTGGAGACACCCTTGAAATTTATGAGAGAGTGGATAAAACAAACTCAAATAATGTTTACTAGGTACAAAGATGTACTTTTTTATGCACAAGAAAAAAGAAAATGGTTGTTACCATTTCCAAAATTTGAAATTTTGGGAGCAGCTCAAAAATCCTAAATGCTAACCCCTGCCTTGTGACCCCTCATTTTAAAGGTATTGCTACAAGAATGTAAATGACGAAAATTAAAGGTCTCTATTTAATTCCTATCTAAAGTTATTTACAGTTAAAGACGAGAATGATTCAAGTCCTTCTAACTTTTTAGTGAGTGATTGGTGAAGAGCCAAATCCAAGGAATGTTTATTAGATATTAGGTTGCATTTTTATGTATGGATAAACTTTGCCAACATTTCAAAAATTGGAAATATTGAGGACAGCTCAAAAATTTCACACGCAAACCCCTGTCACGTGACCATTTATTTTAAAGGTATTAAAAAAAAAAACTAACAGTGAAAATTTGAGGTCTCTATCTCAACCCTACTACAAATTTTAAATGAATGGTCACATGACAGGGGTTTGTGAAAAACAAATTTTGAGCTGCCCCCAAAATTTCCCATTTTCTAAATGTTAACATGCAACGATAAGCGTTGCAAAAATAATAAAAATGTATGTTATAAAATATTTTAAAAAAATGGGGTTCGGTAAAAAATTCAAAAAGTACAAAAAAAAAATATTTTAAATCAAAATAAAAATGCTATATGTGGATTATCTAATAATCATAAACATCTCTTCATCACCTCCTTCACTTATTCACCTTAAAAACAAAAGTCGTCGCTCATGTAATACTTAAAATCACTTATATACCTCCTAGGCCTATTGCCTTACTTCAATAATAAATCATCACCCACCTGAACTCTCCATAACATCTTTCTCCCAACTTCAACGTAGAACAATATCATATTTTTCACCTTACTTCCACTCACCTTACTTTTAAAACCTTAAAAATCACCTTCACTTAACTCCCATAATCTTAATAAAAAACATTATAATCATAATATTTGCGATAATCCACATATAACCTCACTTATGCTCTGTCTGCATATATTTACTTGTAATTATTAATCACTGAGAAACATTTGTTAATTAATTCTATTTTCTTAGGGGTGAATACCTGGCTATTAAAGTACTAGCTAAATGGACATTTGTGGCTATATAAAGAAATTCAAGGCATTGCAGCAAGACAACTATTATTTACTCAAACATGATTAAAAATGAATATTTACAGCAATTAAGAAACATAAACATAATGATACAAATATACAAACAAGTCAAAAAATTATTTACAGTTGTACAAAGTTTCGTGATCCATATCTTAAGTGATGACGCAATAGAAGTTAAAAGAAGTTAGTTTTTTAGTAAAATGAAAAATTTTATATTTGCAGACTAAAAATATGTCCTATGGCCATTATTACTTACAGTTTCACTTATTATATTCGTCGCACTGTTCTTTACCTAGGATTTTTTGTCGATAACACAATTCACTTCTGAAGCCTATCTTACATCATCCCGCCAAAGCACATGGAAAAGTTATGTGTCGAAAAAACACTCAATCCACTTGATCAATTCAACCTTCCATAACAACACCAACTTAAAAGTACATTTACTTTACTTTGGGACTAAAATTGTCACCATGTTATAAGAAAAACTACATTTTCTTTCACAATTACTCGCCGGCTTTGTGCAACTCGCACGAACTATATCGCCATCTTGGTAGAAGTCTTTGTGTTTTTAGAACGTACCGTCGCGTACCCTCTCGCTGAGAACCTGTCTCGAGTCACGTAGGCAGGTTGTTTCCCTCTCTCTCCTTTTTATTGCTTCCATGATCACTCTATATGTTATCATACTAAGATCTCGATACATATTGAATTGTGTTATGTCCTGTTGCTATTTTTTATTTATTAAACTGTTTATAATTTCATCTGCCGCTTTATACTGTTCGCTTATAACGCATCACTCATTGAAACAAAGTTTTTTATATAATTTTCACATTTTACATACGTTCATATATTAATATGTTTTTTAAGTCTGCTTTTACATTACCTTTTTTTTTATAGTCTGCTTTTATATGCTATTATTCATTTATAAAAAAAATGATTTTACTGTAATTATTTTGCGTCATTTAGAAATGTATATATAAAAATTAAAAATGGTTAATATTATTTTAAGTATTGTGTCATTTATTTATTTAGACCAAACCTCTGTGTCTTTAGTCACTATAGGAAACAGCTGATTATTTCTTATTTTATATTTTCTCTGTGACATGGACGTTAGTGTTACAAACATTGTTGTCTTATGCGTAAAAAAGTTGTACCTAGTAAACATTACCTGAGTTTGGTTTTTTCCCAATTACTCACTCCAGGGGTGTCTCCAGACTTTTAGTTCATCCTGTACACAGTAATACTGTAATTGTAAAAAATATTTCTGTAGGCTTGCACTAAACTTTGATTTTGAGAATTGTGCAACTATTTCAATGTTTACATGAAATAATTGTTTTAAATACAGTATTAATAAATCATTAACATGAATTCTTTTTGGTAGTTAAATCAAAATGTTTCTCGGGTGCAGGTATAGTATAGTAATTTAGTAAATTAATATACTTGGGCCTCACAACTTACTTCCAAAACAAAGTGAAATGACCACCAGTTCCAAGGTTAATCTTACAGGTATTAAAATATGAAATTTGGCTGCAAATTAGGCACTGTATTTTTAAATTTATATTTCTATCACTTTAAAACTTCATGAAAGTTAAGATTTACGCAATGAAATTTGATCAATCAGCTACATTGCTAATTCATTCATAATAATTATGTTTATAACATCCAATTCTAAAACAGATTTTGCCAGGGTCGGCAAGAGTTTAAAAAATTGTGTTGAATTTCTTAAGGAGTTTTAAGTTAACTTAAAATTGTAATGCAGACTGTTCTACGTTCTTTTAGCTCATTGTAAAAATCTATGTTATATTTATTTGATTTACATAAGTAATATTATTATTTCTTTAACTATTGTCACCTAAAAATAAATACAGTAGCTTTGTTTAAAATTTCCTTTTTTTACCCAAAACTAACACTATAAATAACAAATATTAAACAATTTCAATTTAAAATTCAGCACCTATTTATTACAA
>JAGFPH010012249.1:12385-31022 GCA_018207615.1 Philaenus spumarius | reverse complement strand
TCACAAGGTCAGTCAAGCTTGGTTATATCCCACGTAGCACACATACGAAAAAAAGACGTAGTTTAATGGGATAGATGGTTAAATACCCATTATTGGTTAATATTTTCACGTCTTTTTTTAACACGTCGTTTTTTTTCGATTGTAGTTTATTTTAAAAAAAACGTACCAAACTAGGAAATACAGTTTTAAATCGGTTAGTGGTTTACTTTGTACGTCTCTCATGCTAGTTTTTCGATTTTAATCCTTTGTCGCAGTTACGGTAATTTTCGTTTTAAGAGTAACTTGTATGCAAAACAGTTGTCAATAACTTCTTCTTGTGATCGCATAAAATGTTTGTTTTTCACATTTTGTTTAAAAACATTCTTTGAAGAAGAATACTTTGACGAAGTAGCCATGCAAAGAAACAAGAGACTTCAAGTTGCATTGCGTAAAGTTAAACCTCTTGTGAGACAAAGACTGACGGGATAAGTAGGGCAAAATATCAGGACTTTATGAAACTAATGACTTGGGTTCCAGAAGAATATATGCGATTATTTTAATAACATGTTATATTCTGAAAATGTAGAAAATACTATATGACGGGTAATTTAAGTGAAAGCATGACAGAATTTTAGAATTAATGATACAGATTCAAGTCATTTCATTTAAATTTTACTGTACATAAATTAATTTAATTCAATTTGTATTAAATTTATTTTAAGTACTATTGCAGATTTTTTTCTTTTTAAGAAGTACAATGTTATTTAAATGAAAACTTTATTTACAGTAATGCAAACATTGTCTTCTTTTGCCAGTATATAACAGTTCATTTAGTTGAGTATCAAATATACTAAGTCCATATTATTTAAACAGTTCATGATTAATTTTCTTTACAAAAATAAACGCATAGCTAAACCCACTTGAATTCATTGCTTAATATATTATTTTAACTACTTCCCAACAGCAGTAAAACCATATATCAATCATAAAAAGCACAGTATGTCAACTTTTGATGATATTTTACCTGCAAAAATGTGTAAATGTGATTTATGATAGTTTGGATCTCAGGTATGGTCAAATAAGAAATTATTTGATCAAATAACATTAATGATATAATGTGCATAACATCTTCATGTATGTTTACAATTAATTATAATAACCATTTTTCCAAGAGTATACAGCTTTCGCGATAAAAAAAATGAAATATGACGTAACTAAAAATAAATATACGCTCTTGCAACGCAAAAATATAAAACAAAAAAAATACAATATCGTTGAAAGTCTTGCAATAAGTAGGGAAATATTTGAGTTAATATAATTAAAATCTTCCCAGAGAAAAACTTTTTAAGGATACTGTAAACAAAGAGAGGAGCTTTGTAGAATTTAAAAGGTCCGTGAATCTGTTTAGATTTTAATAATTAATTAATTCCATTTTGAGCTAACCTTTTGTGACTTCTGGCAATGACTGGTTGCTAAAAGAAATAAATTAGTTTTATACATTTCTTAAATGACATTTACAAAATGTTTTTGAATAATCACTACATAATGAATGCATAGTTATATATGTTACTATTAGTAATTGATTCATTAACTATTTAACTATTTATGTAGAAGGAAAGTATGCATGTATGATTATATAACCTATACAATAAATAAGCTACATAAATAAATTGTAGTTGTACTTTAAATCTTTTCTGTTCATATAACTCTTTAAGATTTATACATACTGTATATGTTATATTTAACAGAATTTAAGGGCCTTGTTTTATTTGATTAAATTAAGTAAAAATTATTTAGGATTCACCTTTGAATGACACAACTAGTTAACCAATAATAATGTGAAGTACTAACATTGAAGAGCTAAATGAAATTTCTATAAAACAGATTTATTCCGGTTTGGAAAAGAATTCAATATACATATTGAAGTAGAAAAATTTACCCTTTTTCAGTCCTATTTTTTTTACTTTCACTATATCATACATGTCCCTTCAAATTTATTGAAGAAACAATTAAAATCCAATCAGAATTTATTATCTTATGTTTATTTTACAAACATTAATATTTTATTTTTATATGAACGTCATTACTTCTTAGTTGTAGCAAGTATCATAATAATTAACATTTAAAAGATACATTGACTGTGAATAACTATAATTTAAATTATCAAAGAAAATGTGTGTTGGAAAAGAAGCAACAGTATCCAACGTCAGCTGTTCATTATTAAGAAGAAAAGCTGCCTGTAATAAGTATTGACAATTGTACTTAAAGTATTTATAAGACCACATTGTATATAATTAATAGTATATTTGCAACCCCTAATTAGAAATGAATTTTTAGTTAATATAAGGAAAAGAGAAGCAATAAATTTTTATCGATGACGATCTTTTTAAATGATTGGTTCATCCAAAACTCAAAATCAAGAATATGGTTTTAAAATACAAACAAAAAATAAATTAATATTACGATTTTAGTAAAACCAAATCATTATTAATGTAACTGCAATGTGTCAAGTAAGTCTATTGGAATATACAAGGGTTTGTCAAATAGAATAAATGATTTAAAAAAGTTTAATAAAAATATCTTACAAATATAAATAAAGAGAAATAAAGGAGATTCACGAGTGTTACAAATTCGTTCGTTTTCTACTAAAATCAAAATTTTTTTACTTGGATAAAAAAAATTATTGACTTGCTAAATAAATTATATAAAATTACGTAACAAATGTTTTTGCAAATAAGATAAATTTAAATTAGGCTATGTAATATTAAACATTTTACATTAAACGGATAGGATGGCTACATAGTGGCAAATATTAAATAAAACTGAACCCTTTGAACGAGTATCACTCCAAAAATGTTGCTCTTTATACAAAAAGTGTTAAATGGAATATATTTTATATTCAATGAAAAAGTGTTCAATTAATTGTTGGTTCACGGTTTGGCTTGAAGCAAAAAGAAGTCATTGTGTTTTAATGATTTTGTCAATATGTTTAATAGTTATACAAACGACTGGACTAAATTACATGACAACGAAATAAGAACAAATATTAAACGTATTTCATTTAATATTTGTATTTAATGTATTTCATTTCACTTAGCATACTGCAACATCTTAATTTAAATAAAATTAAATACATTTCTTAGTTTTAGCAATTGATAATACAAATTCTACACTACTGTATAAAAATGATGTTATTTTCAAGAGAATATACAAAAGAGAATTTTTGTTTGTATATTTAAACTTATGTATTTTCTTATAAACCCCTTATGTTAGTTCAAGAGTTTTTTTAACTACCCCCTGTGATTTTAGCGGTTAGATTTAAAAAAATAAAATAAAAATGTTCTTTAGCCTAAATAAAACTTTATGATTTCTTAACCTATTTACAGATGCTTTTTTTCAATCACGCACTGTGAATAAGTACTATTTACTACGAAAACATAAACTGCTTTCTGTGTTCTGCCTATGCTTAGTTGGTTATAGTTGACTGCATTCTACGTTCATACTTGTTACAAAATAAGTTATTAAAAAAGTGACTTGGATCAGTCACTAGTTGATGTAGTTACTGTTTTTATTTTATTTCTATAACCATATATTATTCTATAAATAATGAGACAAAATAATGTAATATTTGTTTAATACACATTCTCTTCTAATTCCCAACTTTACCTTATACACATTTAAGACTTTTAAATTGTAAATATTCTACAATCGCAGTTACCATAAAGCTTTTTATCAAGACTCTATCATGTTTCTGTACCATATAGTTGAAAATCAATACATCCCCATTACTATTTATTGCTTTGTTAATGCATCGGACGTAGCACATTTTCCACAAATACTTCTGAAATAAATCAAGAATCAAACACTGATTAAGGCCTACCGGTAGGGATGGTGGATTTTAAGGTAGGGACGTATAAAAATTCAAAAACTTTTTTTACTGTCGTAATTTATTTATCAAATTTTACTGAACATTAAAAATATTTAAAACATAGTTTAAATGCTCTAAAACAATTTATTCGTCATAAATTGTTTAAAACATAAGCAACAGCTACGGATTTTTATTTCAGTAGTCCCTGTCGAGAGCACTGTTTCACACAACTAATATTTATAATATATTATTCAAATATTGTTTTAGCATTATAACATAGACTGTCTGGTAATGTTGGCTAACTTGGTTTTCAGACCTTACTGTGAAATAGCTCTTAGGAATAATCTGCCAAATGATAGTGTCTTGTTTGTTATGTAAACACATTCAGTAACGTTTAATTGTGATCTGTGAGATTTTATACTCATTCGGTGTTATTGTTCTGTGCTTCATCTAATTATACAGTGAATTATGCCTAAAATAAAAAGTTTTGGCAAAAGACATTTCCATTTAAATAAGAAAGCAGACAATGATCCTAGGCCTAGGCCTACGTTAGAGAAGAAAAAGCCTAATTGTGCATTACATTTTTTTTTGAAACTAAGTTTGATGAAAGAAAAACTGATAATATTGATGAAAATTCTAAAGGCCGTTCATTTTAAAATTTGGAATTACTACAAGTTATGGTTCAATCATGTGTTTGTAAAATTTTTCGGCAAAAATCATAATTGTTATATGAGTGATATTTTCCTACTTTTAACGCGATTTCAAGAAAACTGTAAAAATCCTAACTTCGGTACATGCTGTTCAGCTATTTTCTGCCCTACAGCTCTAATTTGTTTACCAGTAATAGGGGGTATCTTATTCTATATGGTAGACCAATTAGAATACAACTTCATGAAAAAGTGTTTTATAAATATTTAAATTAACAAAAACAAGGTAAAAATGTCTATTAGTCTACCAAGTAACCCAAGGTACAGGCTTTCAGTTGGTTTTTGTTTGAAAGCTCGAAGCCCAATACTTAGGGAGTAGTGTGTATCTAACTATCACAAATTTAACATGCGCGATATAGGGACGTCCCCAAACCCTTAAATCGTCCTTTTACAGTTGCTGATAACACTGGGATGGATTTGTAAAAAATGTATTTCTCATATCTAGTCTTTTAGAAATAACTCATAAAGATCTGGAGGTTCAGAAAGTATAGAAAGGAAATTCTTAAAATATATGAGTAGGATATAATATGAAATATTATTTAAGACACATTTTAGTTGTTTTGTTGATAAACATATAAGTTGTTAAATTATATAATTAATAAAATTGTGTATTGAGAGTGGACATCACTGATGAAAGTTGCAACATAATATTTTCACTATATTCTCGAAGCACTGAAGCACACTTTAAGAAATTAAATACCACCATTACCACTAGGACTTATTAAACAACAAGTTCTGTATTCGCTAATACAATATTTCGATAACCATTTCATCATTTTCAGTCTATAATATTGGTGACGTTTACTATAGTAGTTTTTTCGTAGTAGCAGTGATTATGTATGTTATTAATGCGTGCATACTAGTGCATTATTTGTTATACATATTTATTCAAATACTATTGTAGGAATGGTATTAATAGCAGATGTAAAACCTTTAAATAAAATACAACAGCACATTGGAGTGAAGAGAACATTGAGCCATTCACGGTTTAGCAGAGGAAATGGATTTGACATTTGACAAATGAACTGCTGTGCCACAACCGTGTGTTTATCGTTTTCTGAACAAACATTTTGCTCTAGATAGAACTCAATGCCTTGATGTAGTATAAATCATATACATTTGATCTTACGCTATACAATCTTAATAAAAGTGAATAAAAACAAACATAAAAAAAAATATAACATCGTAATTATTTTCAGTTATTAAAATCAGATGCGTCATTAAGTTGACCTCACTCAAACGTATATCTGACTATAATTTTTGTAAAACTAAAATATTTCTATAATACCGGAGACTACTATTTGTAGATTTTCTCTAAAATAATATGATTATAAGTAGTGAGCCAGGCTAAGTTCTGACCTTCGTATATTACATGAACCAATTTCCGCTATTTTTACTTTCTTATAACTTAGTTTTTCTTTAAGAAATTTATATAAAATTCATAATTTGAGAGCCAACATATAAAGTTACTCACAAAGTTTGAAAGGTTTACAATACCGATTAAAAAATACAAGCGTTTAAATGTATTTTAAAATTTAAGTAATATAAAATGTAGAGTAACCAAATTTAAGATCAATTATTGTTGTTTTACACAATTACTATTTTTATTTATTTAACAAATTTATTGAAATAAATAAATGTATGTAAACAGTAGAATTTACGATCCGAGTTTTATGTAATATTGGTGCTTGTCAAGATTTAAGAAATGTGTTTTAAAATAACTGCAATCTAAAACACTTACAAAACTGAAAGTAAAATAAATAACTTGATTATTTAAAATTTGAAATGATCTGTATAAAAGAAACAAATTCAGAACTTCAGAATGAAACTTTTTTTTAATTTGCTAATTATTGGTTTTTAAAAAATAACTGTTTCCTTCCTAGCCAACATCCATAAGTAAACAAGATTAATTCAAACGTATTTCTATTTAACAATACACTCTGTAAATCACAGGCACAGCAGCAGCACACCACATGATATGTAGCCTTAACTATAAATTATATTTGGAAAACAATACATAATAAATTACAAATTATTGAAAATATTATAAAATACACTTCTACAAAACTATAAAGAATAAATAAATATTGACATTATGGAAAATCTAAAAATTTTAATTAATAATAACGTGTTCCACAAACAAATGTACTGTAAAATAAGAACCAACATTTTTAATGCTGCCAGAAAATAAAAATTGCTGACCTAAAAATTTTAAAACATACCAATGGTTAGACTTTACCACCATTCCGTCAGTAAATATAAGCTTAAAGTTATACTAAATTAGATCAAGAAGAAAAAATTGATATACAAACTATTTTATCTGACTTGTAGATAGAAATAAAAATGTATTATCAATTTAATATTATAAATCGCGTCTACTATTGATCTGCATTAATTAAGTTATCGACAAAGACTGAACAGATTTAATTTTGGTTCGCTAAATATGTTGAAAGATGTGTGTTAATTATTATACGCAATTCCATCATGTAAATGAAATCATGTCAGGTTCTGACACTTTGCCATACACATTATCGACATTAATGTGTTCACTCCTTAATGCATTAATATTTTAACCCAGGATAGGTTTTTAATTATTTAAACCAAATATATAGGTCTATAATGACTTAAATTTTTACTAAAAGTAAGTAATAAATTTCTACATTATGAAAAAACAGAAATTTATTGTCTGCCTTAAGCTTTGAATAATCTCAAAATAGCGTAGATGTCGCTATTTAAGTAAAGGCATAACGAAGCTAACTTATGGTAAGACTTCGTTAGTTAACTTTTACTTTTGCTATAACATACGGATGTACATAACAGCCTTTAAATTATATGAAATTGCCGTAAATTTTAACATCTACGATGTACGATGAAATATTTATATACATTCGAAATGTTAAAAGGTTTAATTCTGTAAGAATTAGGTCAAAAGTTAAACTTTTTGCGATGTCGTGTAGTAATAAACACCATAATAAAAAAAGTGCTAACCACTAAGGTAGGACTAAAACAAGTTAATACAAACTCTCCACCTTATTTAAAAAAGTGTAAATTTTAATTACAAAAATAAAACAATAATGACTGATTTTATAAGTCGAACAAATTTTAAATGATAAATCAGAGGATTATGTGTTCATATACTAGTTTCAAATTCAATCCCATGCTTTGCACCAACTTTCATAATAAATCTCCTTGGAATATTAGAATAATTAATTTGTTATGTTTAAATTAAAATAAACGCACAATACAAAAGCATTTGATCTCAAGACGATGTGATTTGGTATCATAATTTGGAGAATTTCTATTCCATAAACATTTTGTAAAATACAGCCAACTAAATTCTATCAACAAAAACTGTTGCAATTAACGCAGAAAATAGTGTATGGAAGTACAGTAAATATTATTTATGCGTGAACATTTTTCAATATTTTCAATCAAGGATGTCTAAATTTCAGAATTTTAAGTTCTAATACTTTGTTATATTTACTTGTCACCAGTCCAAAACGAATTAATTATAAAAATATTCAGGGTGTTTGAAAAGTCTGAAAACAGCTAAATATCTCAAAATTTACGAGTGATATGAGATAATAAAAGCAGTTATTTACAGCCATAAAAGAACCACTTTTTGGTGAGTTTTAAATTTTGTTCCGTCTTCTTAGAATGAACTTCATTTTTTGTTTAATAGGAAGGTGGTCATCTGATACATGATTTCGAAGTAGAATTTCAAGAGAAAACCAACTGTAAAATTTGCACATCCATATCTTTAACCGATTATAAATGGCGGTCAAAAACAACGAAATCGTGTTTTCTGATTTTGCCCCATTTTGCTGTACAATATTAAAAAAAAATAATAATTATGCTTCTTTTTGAATTCAGAATTAAATAAGCTTTCAAACTATATGTCACACAAAGATATTTGGGAGTATTTAAAAATTTTGAGTTACCGGTACAGTTATTTTGATTTTTTCAAAATTGATTTCGAGTGGTTTAACCAGATAGAGTTATATGCAATTCTAACGTTCGATGTATACAGAAGCAATTAGGCTATAATCAGGAGAAGAGAAAAATGGCAAACAAACATAATTATCTCAATTCCAGCTCAACCCAACTTTTCCCTGCAATCGTTAGCTTAGCATCATCTAATACAAGCAATGCGCCAGTTTACCAAGAGAGGTGATTATTTATATGTATATTTATATACTATTACTTGCATGAGCAATAATTATTACTTTCTTAGAAGTGGATCCTAGTGTCCTACTGCACCAGTATATAAATATTTTGAATAATTGTGTACAAATAAAGATTTAAATGTTTAAAAATAAATAATGCAGGTGTTTCGTTACAATGGAAACTTTTTGTCTTTAGTTGAGTTCTTGCCTTATAAGTGACATTTTGTAAACAAAATAATAATAATTGTATTAGTATTTATTTGTTTTATTGCTTTGAAAAACATAAACCAACTTATATGAATCACTCTTCAGCTTGAATTTTTGCGTCTACAATCATTTGAGAAAATACTTAATGTATAAAACATTTATCACATGACTCATTTAATCATCTGTAGTTTTAATTTTTGAAAGAGAAAGTATGTTCTAATAAAAAGTGGGGGATATAAATTTGTTTCAAAACAAACTTGAAGACGAGTCAGTTCTCGAAGTTTTGTTTAAATGTAATATGTATTTAATAAAACTGATGTAAAGATATTAGCCGCATTAACTATTTAGTGGTTATATTTCGCAAACAATATGTCTATGTACGAAATGGAAATGATTAATATTTTCTTTACCAAATTATTTTTAATTAGACAAGATAATGGAATCTTTATTAACTTGTCTAAATCTTAGTTTTTATTAAAATATTGATTAGAAAAAAATGTATTTTGCCAGTTCTTAGTTTCTTATGTGAGAAATACTTAAGACAATTAGGCAATATTGTAATATTTATAGCTATTTCGTATTTTTTTCCTAATGATATTGATTATTTAAATCCAAATTTAAACAACTATGTTGCATTAACCTTAACGATTAATTTGTTTTTAATAAATTTGTATTTTGAGAGCATATTAGTTTAAAAAATTCTATTCCTATTATTGTTTTATACTTATCCTCATATAATTTCATATAAAAGTACCACCTTTAAGGTCATTATTTTTAGGACTATGAATGATAAATTTAATTAATGGATACAAAATATATGTTTAATCATGCAATTGGCATCAAATCCATATATTTCTTGTTAAATAATAAAACAAATACAAAGAAATATTGTTGGCTTATACCGTGTCATTAAGTTGCTTTTGATGAACATTTTTCATTACAGAATGTTACTAAGCCTTATTTACTCCGTATTGTACACAGAGAATAAACAAAAAGCAGTATGTGTAATGGAATGAGCTTTCAATATATCCCACTTTATTTACACACCAAGATAGACAGAGCCCATTGTTTTAAAATCATTGCGGATCCCTCTAATGTTGCCGAGCTGGGGATTTGTTCACAATAGTTCTTCTGTTCCCTTTGTTCAATGAAAGTTTTGACGCAACCAAATGAAATAGGAAGGCAATATATTTATATATACTTTCTATTATAATAAAACTGATACTATAACATATTTTGTAGTGCATAAAAACAGAAAAATACAAAATATTAACTGAAACCATCCTTTGTTTATTGTGGTTCAGTTTCAGACATTGAAAGTAGCTGAGAGGCACATAAGTTTGAAGGGTATCGTAAAGTCAACTGCACAAATAATGAGAAGGTTGTTTACTAGCCTTAGATTTATTTGTACTATAAATTAAAATAAAAAAGAATAGTGTAAATAATTAAATATTTAAAAATGACTTCAGTAGCAGAGTTGAATTGATAGGAGACTTCCAATTCCAGTTAGAACACATGTTCAATGTTCAAGCCTAGTAAATGGCTTTACTTTTTTGTGCTAATCTCCCGTCTTTATTAGTTTAACTGATTTATAATATAAAGACCGAAAGACAAGTTAAGTCTTTAAATACTTTTCTCAGTTTTAAACATAAAAAAAGCCTTTGAAATAACGTTAAGAAAATAAAAAAAAACTTAAAACAATATAGGAATTGAATATGCAATAACTATATTTTTAATAAAATCTTTGTCATAAATAAAATTTTTGGCTTAGTAACTGTAAATGGAAAAGTACTGTAATATAACGTAAAATAAATATACATAATAATAATAATAATAATAATAGAATAATATAATAAATTTATTACAACACAATTTTACAAACAAACAAAAGAAATACATAATAGAACCGTGTTGTAAAAGCAACCCCAACAGGTAAAAAACCCTGTGTTTACACAGTACATACATTGTGTTATGTAACTACTAGCTGGGTGCCTGTGCTTCGCTACGGGTTAAGCTCAATAAAAAAACATATCAATTTCAAAGGCATCCCCGATACTCTTTGTTAATACGCTATTTATACTATATATGTACTACTTTCTTAGCTTAAGTTTATAAAATATTCATATTTTAGTTTTATTAATCCCTGTCGAAGGACAGTATTTTATATGCTTATTTAAAGACCTTATTTTTAGTTTTAACACATCAAAGGTTGCCAATTTGAAAATGCAGTTTAATTTGCTTAGTGACAGTGGTGCGTGTTGTACGTCTTGCTTCACAAGGAAACTGTTTTACAGCCTTCAAGAAGGAGTTGAGATTATTTTTATCTATGGATGGATCAGAGAATAAGTGTGCGAATGGAACTGCTAACGCATTCAACACACTACATCCTGAAAGGAATGTGTCACCTAGGTACATCATAGATTTAGTTACAAAATGTTCTGAAAGTGGTTCAGTTAATAACAAGAAAAGGTCTGGTAACAGACTTGTAGACAAATTATCTCAAATTGAAGTGATTAATAATGTTGTTGTAAACTCTAATAAATCCATTCGTCAACTTGCTGTTGAAACGGGATTATCTGTTGGTTCCGTTCATTCATTATTTGTAATGAAAATATTGTGAAAAACATTTGCTTAATGAATGTACATTTTATGTTAACTGTTTTGTTAATAAACACAATTGCCAATTTTGGTCAGAACAAAACCTACATGTATTCGTTGAAGGACCATCCCAATAGCCTGAAAAAATTAATGTTTGGGCAGAAATACTTGGCGACACTATTGTTGGACCTGTATTCATTGAAGGAAACTTAAATGGAGAATTGTACTTAGATTTGCTAGAAGACACTATTCACCCTCTTATTGTAGCAACACTTGAAAACCAGGTAAATGAAATAGGCCAGTTAAATTTACATGCGTATATGCTTTATTTTCAACAAGATGGAGCTCCTGCACATTATGCTCTTCCTGTACAATGACTGGATTCACACTACCCGGATCACTGGATCGGTAGAAGAGGATCAATTGAGTGACCGGTAAGGTCTCCAGACCTAACACCTTTAGATTTATTTTTTGGTTCACTTAAAATCATCATAGTTTTTAAAACAACTCCCACCGGTGTTCAAGACTTGAAAAAAAAGGATCACTGCTGAGTGCAGGGTCTTAACCAGAGAAACCTTTAGAAAGGATAGGCAAGAATTTGAAAATAGGTTATTTTATTGCGTGAACAACAATGGCTATCAATTTGAACATTTGATTTGAAGATTACAAAAGATTTACAATAGTATTCAGTAAGTAATTTTGTTGTTATTAGCAGTAAGTAGTAGTTTAAATTTTCTTTTCACCAAAATACAGTTTTTTTTATGAGCTTCAATGTGAGGTGTCACAAGGTATACGTTGCCATTTAAACATTTTGACTTTGGTTAAGGGGAGTCATGGGGGTGAGCACTCCCATTTTGAAAATATTTTTTTTTTTTATTCCCCCAATTAGTACTATACCCTCCCGTTTACAGAATTTGGATACTTGGGCTACAAGTATTTTAATACGGGTTTGAATTTTTCAAATGAACACTCTGTATAATAAATGCATATATTGGACAGGCTACTAAAATAAAACAATGACGTATAATAAGAGTTTGTATCCTCCAGCAATATACAAAAACAAAATTTAAATAAAGTAACTTCTGCGTAGTATGTATAAATATATTTCCGGTACTCTATTGTTGTGACACAAAGCGGAGATATGGGAGGGATATTATACAGTTTCAGTCATTATTTGCAACCTTTGAATTTTAGTTCCTGTTTTTAGTCACGTCATTTCTACGTTTAATTTTTAATATTCGGAACGTTTACATCATTTAAATTACTTTTAAAGATACAAATTATATAAATTTAAGTTTGATATAACAGAAACAAGAATTTAAATTTAACCAAATGTTGTTAGGCGTTATATGTAAAAGCCAAATTTTCGTTGATTAATTACTGCGTCCACTTAAATATTTATAATAGTTTTTGAAGTAAAAATTAATTTTATGAACATGAGTGAGAGGAAGACCAAATTCAACAAATAAAAGTTTCATTAGGTTAAAAACTATCATTAGTTTTATAGTCTACGCCCACTATATCTGTAGAACCAGTGTAATCCTTATCCGTCTTAAGTGTTAACAAACACACAACACATCAGAAATAAAAAATCAGGGCAAATAAAAGATCAATTTTTGACACGGCCGGTAACAATTAAGTATTAACAAATAAATGTGGGAAACACTGGAACCTTATAAAATGTCTTACGTTTCACAAAAATACAGAAACACTTTATTTTTTCGGAAACTACTTTTCCCTTCCGCTAGATGAAGTGTAATTAAATGTTTACTACCACGTAATGTGATTGATAACCACTCAGTCCTATCAGATCGGTAAACATTTTGGGTTCAGACCGATAGGGAAGAGAGTTAATAATTTTGCTATTGTTAATCCTAAATTTCTTTCAATACTAAAGGAATACAAACATAAGGAAATGAGCCACTATGTATAAAAATCAATTAGTATTAACGGCCATACATGCAGAATCAACTAAATTAATTTTGTGCAGTTTGTTCCTTTGTGAACAACACAGCACCTCAATTTCATGTGTCTTTACTTTCCAAAAGTTAAATGTTATGATTTCGAGACGTTTAACATAAAACAACATATGTAAAAAATTAACGTAAATAAATCACAAAAAGTTTTATTTATTAGTAATTACTAGATCAATGTTGATTTAGTTCCCAACAAATCATTTACATTTCGTAGCCTTGTGCTTTATGGCGGATTTGTAGAACTAGATCAAAATAAAAATGTCAGCCGAATAATAGGTTAAATCAAGATTATATGTGAGATTATAACAACCAATATTGCACAATTATTTATTAAAACAAACTGTTGCAATCTATATAATTGAAAACCCACTCACACACTGATCACAGAATCTCAAAAACCATATCATTAGGGCCGTGAAATTTGGTACACAAATTGCTCATAGACCCTAGAGGCGCACTAAGAGAGAATTTTAAAATATATAACCTTTAAGGATTGGTACAACCGATAAAACACTAAAAAATTTTTGTTACACATCTCAAAAACCATAAAGCTTAGGAACATAAAATTTGACACACCTGTTGTCTTAGGTGTTAAAGGTGTAATAAGAAAGGATTTTAAATTATTTTGCCTTTAAAGGTTGAAACAACCCCTAAAACTTTAAATACTGCATTTTATATATCTCAAAAACCATACTGCCTAGGAACATGAAATTTGGTACAAATATTGTTCATATTATGCACTAATAAAGGATTTAAAAATATTTGGCCTTTAAAAGGGTTAAAACAATAAATAATGTGTGTTATAGGCCTACTCTTCTTAAAGCTAGGAAGCTAAAAACATAATTTTTTTTTTTTCAAGAACCAGTTTTGCAACTGGTTTTTAAGAAACCAGTTTTACATTTGGTAAGTGTAGCTAAGGACTTGAAAATGTGATAAAAACAACTAAAAACAATAAATATTATTTCGTATTATTTTTTTAAGCTGCAGTAATGATATTTTGTATATTTGTTGTTTTACAAGACAAATATAAAAATAAACAAGTTTTACATTTTGTCACATTCTGCTAAATATAGTAATAACAAATAAAACAATAAATATTAATTGTTATAGTTCCCTTAAAGCTAGAGGGCTTTTTTAGATTTACTTCTTACAAGATACATATACAAAATAAACCAGTTTTACATTGTGTTACGTGCTGCTAAGAGGTTAAAATGTGATAACAACCATTAAAAACAATAAATATACGTTTTTATACTTTCCTTAAAGATAGATAGCTGATGTTTTGTACATTTATTTCTTAGAAGTTACAAATAAAAAATAATCCAGTTTCACATTTTGTTACATTCTGCTAAGAGATTAAAATGTGATAACAACCCTTAAAAACAATAAATATACGTTTTTATAATTTTTTTAAAGATAGATAGCTAAAAAATATGAACATTTATTTCTTAGAAGTTACAAATAAAAAATAAACCAGTTTTACATTTTGTTACGTTCTGCTAAGAGGTGAAAAAATAAAAATCATAAAACAATAAATATTAATTAATTCTACTAAATATTCACATAAGTGGACAGTTGAAATTGGATTTTATTAATTTGAAGTGCTGTTCAGTAAAGAAATAATAAAATATGCAATTTAAATAGTTACGTCTAATGAGTGAAATGTGGGTGACAGTTCTTTTACAATAAAAATAAATTGTTATTCTTCCTACGAAGCTTTAGCTTAACACATTTGTTTCATAAGTGGGAAATTGGAAGAATATTGCGAGACCATTTCGATTACTTGCGTCTAATGGTCAAAATTTGAAAAAATACCCGTAAAACAATAAATAAATAATAAATCTCATACTTTTATTTAACCTAGAGAGCTGAAATTGATTACCCTTATTTCTTACATGGTACTACGAAAAAACAAACCAAACACATTTTTGTTACCTGTTACTAAGTTACTTGCTGTGAAGCACCTATATATAAAAAAATAATTTATATTAGTATCTATAAAGCTAGATAGCTGAAATTTGGAACACATTATTTATAAGTTATATTAAAAAAAGAAAAACCATTTGATTTTCGATTACTTCCTTCTAAGGGATACAATGTAACAACTACGCCTATATGTATTCATTACGTAAAATGTAGGCAGACATATAACATTTTTAACAAAGGTGGAAGGAAGGGGGACTGGATGAGCTTTGAAACAAGAATTTTAATGATTGCGTTCATTTGCAAACTGATGGAAAACACGATTTTTAGCGCTTGCCGTCACTCAGCAGATCATATTTGTAAACATTGGTTGTTGGGAAAACATAGATAAATGTCGATGAAACTCACTACGCAGCGGATGTTTGGTCCGGGAAACTCAGATTTTTATTTTTATGAGATTTAAAACTCAATTATTGTACCCGATATTCAATTAATTTATTTTGTATTTTTTGTTAGCGAAGTCACGTGTACCTGCTCACAATCAATACAAGTAAGCGTGGTCTATGCGTGCCACTATAATCCTGCAACCCACCTCCGCAGCCGCATGCGGGTTATTAGTCCAGTAGATATGTACATTGTACCTGGAAAAAATTCCGAAGTTTATGAAACTTTTACAGGTTGTTCGGGGGTGCTGTGGGATGACTCTGTCAAGTTTTAAAACTCGAGGACCCTGTGCAATTTTGGGGGGGGGGGTCGAAAAACTTTAAAATTTTCGGACTTTTGTCGGTTTTTCACGTATAAATTCTAAACTAAGCGGTTTTCGACCAAAACATTTTTTAAAAGTTGTAGAGCAGTAAATTTGCTACAATTTGGTATCCTTACACTTCTTCGTAAACCTAATATTAACCGAGATACAGCCGATCAAAGTTAGAGACATTTTCTCAAAATGGTAAAAATTGGCCAAAACCTTCGTTTTTGGACCTCTAACTATCAATTACCATTAGTTCTACAGTAATTATGGTAATCACTCATCAATATCGACATGTTGGAACACGCGAGAGGGGGGGGGGGGTCCGCTGACCAAGTGCCTTTTTGTGTGAAGTGTAGTTATTTCTATGTTTCTGCCAACCCATAATCTTGAATCTCAATAAACATATATTAGGTTTTTGAAATCAACGACTAATAACCAAGAATTAATTAAAGAATATAATTGATATAAAAATAATGGTAGTATGTCCAATAATGCAAGTATATACAATTTATGTGTAAAAACTTCATGAGGCCACCAACAATATGAAGCGCTTGGGTTCTGCTGCACCATCCTCGTAATAGTTGTCGTCGTTTTGAAAGTTGTCGGGGTTTATGAATCACTCAATTAACACTGGTGATTTTGTTACAAGATTGAATAATAATGAGGGGGGGTTTTAAAAATAAAAAATGAACTTCTTCAGGATGACGAGAATAATAATATCCACCTTGTTTGGTAATTTACCATCCCCAAGCAGATGGCAACTTCTCGTAGACCCCTAGGCTTCCCATCCACGTCTGGACTTGTTGGTAAGTCCTGAATGAATGATACTTAGCGGCATCTCTGGTTGGTGGCAGTCTGGCAAGTCGGCAGCTCGGCTTTGCCACGACAGTGGTGAAAATGCGGTAAGTCCTGAATGAATGGTACTTAGCGGCATCTCTGGTTGGTGAAAAAGCGGTATCTCAGGTCATCGAGGTTGTCATGTCCAATGTTCCCGCCATACAGTTTCACCAAGAACTTCTCTCCAACGTCAGCAATTTGAGCTGGAGTTTCCTCGGGGTCCTTGAAAATCTCAAACATCACGGCGAGGCCGGGGTTCTTCTGATACGTCTGTATCACCTTCTTCTTCAAAATTCCAAATCGTGCTGAAGACACGTGGTTTCGAAGCTATCGGTGGTGTCGCAGAACACCTGTGGCCCGTGTTTGAAAGAGTGGGAAGAATAAAGGACGGTTGGGGAAGTAGAACCTTCCCACTCTTTTGGAAGTAGCCGTTTTTCTTTGAAAACCCCAAAGTATTCAGCAGCACCAGAAGATCAATGTCCTCCCCTGTAATGACAACACTGTCGTAATCCTCGGCAACTGAGACACCAGTCTGTACGATCAGCACATCAGCGTCTTCTACTCCTTGCTTGACTTGGATCCCATTGGCTTCCAGTTCACAATTCAGCATCGTTATGAAATTCATCTTGTTTGTGTCGTTGGAGAGAAATGTTTTCCTGTGTGATGGTGCTGACTGCTGTTGTCTTGGAGAACACAAGCTTAGTAGAGGGGTTCAGCAAGGAACGCCGAAAACGTTCTACTGCCTTGGTGCTTTGGTAGCTTATCCCACTAGTATAACCATCAAAAACCACTAAGGCATTGCTCCCAAATGTAGTCCACGTAGTTTTGGCAGACTACCTGGAATTTTGCTTCGCTTGACTTCGTCCAAACCACCCTATGTAGCAGGAACCCTCCATCAATGATATTGCATTTTCTGTGGGTGTAGTTTCCAGTCACCTGTCCTTTCAGCTCTGATGAAGTTCTTCATGAGAGTGCACATACGGAAATATTGAATCCAAAATGCTGAAGTTGGTACTCAACTGTCTTCAGAAGACTGGACAGCTTTTCGTCACAAATTTAGTAAAGGATCCTCTGCATCAATTCTCGAATTGTAAGAAGCATAAATAACGATGTCCAGCGCAAACAGGTCTCCTTCTTCCAACCCGCAACAGATCAATGACGAGTCCACCTAAGGCTGCGTACGCAAGGCTATGCCCGCGAACTGCTCTGGAATAAGCATACCAAAACATTGAAATTATAAGAGAGACGAAAATTTTGAATGCAAATTCTTCAAGACTATATGTTTACGTCAATGGTATAAAGTTATTCTGTTCAAAACAGGTTTGTCTAACCATTATACGATTTATGAATGTAAAAAAAAAAATGATTTGTTTCACCGAGTTTTGTCACGCGCGTCAGCGGTTTAGAAAAGTAAAATTTCTAAACGATGATTACACAAGTAAATATACTTTTTAGAAAGAAATTGTAAATACAAAAAATAAATTTTGAAAAATTAAATTTCCAATGGTATTTATTTTTTTGAGATTGGAAGGTTTTTAGTGGTTGAAATATTTCATACAATCAGCGTTACAAATGTAATGTCGCGGCATGGAGTGACTGCACTATAGTGAAGTCTGCCGGTTGTA
>JAGFPH010012249.1:0-12285 GCA_018207615.1 Philaenus spumarius | reverse complement strand
AATGTCTCTAACTTTGATCGGCTGTATCTCGGTTAATATTAGGTTTAGGAAGAAGTCTAAGGATACCAAATTGTAGAACATTTACTGCTCTACAACTTTGAAAATAGATGTTTTTGTCGAAAACCGCTTAGTTTAGAAGTTATAAGTGAAAAACCGGCAAAAATTCCGAAAATTTTGAAGTTTTTTGGCCCCCCCCCCCCCCCCCAACGGACACAGGGTCCTCGAGTTGGAAAACTTGACAGAGTCATCCCACAGCACCCCCGAACAACCTGTAAAAGTTTCATTAACTTCGGAATTTTTTCCAGCAGACCCCACTTTTTTTGCTCTGTCTACTGGACTATATATGGTATGGTAGCTTTCCATCCTTCATCCCCATGAAGAAGGTTTTGGTTTGGAACTGCAGGTGTTGGGTTCGGAAATGGGCGTCAAAAAACGCATAACAATAATGGTCTTCTTATGGGTAGCATGGGATGCAGCTGGGAATGAAATGCCGCAGAGGACTATACTGAAAAGAATATTCCTTAATGTTATACACTATCCCAGAAGGTTCGACAATGTTCTAGAATGTTCCAGACCGTTCTAGACCATCGAAGAGACTTTCCGTTCCGGAACGTTATAAAAACCGGAAACGGACGTTGAAGCTCGATACCTACAACTTGTCATGTATTACTCTTAAGTTATAATATATAGGAGAGAAAAACTTTTTTGATTATTTGCATTTAAGTTGTAAAATATTGTTATAGAAAATATTTTCGATAAAATGTGTTCATAGACGTAAAGTGTACCTCAAACTGGCAAAAATCATTGCTTTTGCGCTTACTTTCTCATAGCTGATCATGCAAGTAAGACTAAATAGCGCACATAGATTGATCCGCATAGTAACCGAATTGCAGTAAAAACTAATTGAAAATGCATGTAATAATTCACTTTCCTGAAATACAAGATTGAAGAAAATGAGTGATAAATATTACAATTATGAAACATAGTTGTGCAAAACAAATCCACGTAGCGAAGCAGGGGTATTCAGCTATTCAAATGTATTTTCAAAACGTCTAGATGAAAAGATTTTCCTAGAGTTTCAGAACCAAAAAAGAAATGACGGTCCATCTGTGTTTGATACAATTTATGAAAGGCAATATCACAAGTTGTGGGATATAACTGTAGAAAATCTTATTTCGTCCCATTCTTCGTATTGTAAGAACATTTAAATTTACGGGTTTAGCAATATTCTAGAATATTACTTTCCTGAAATCTTTGCAATATGTTTTATGTTGATATTCTATACAATTTTAACCTTTTATTACTGAATTTAGTTTAGTTTTCAAAATAACCTCTTATTTATGTGTGGATATATAACTAATATCGCAGTGTATATGATGTAGACAAGTTTATTTAAAAGAGTTCCATTTCAGTAGGTTATATAATGCAAAGTTTACTTTTGTGTTTTAAGTTTGTCAGACGTTCGATTAAATAAATTGTTGATAACAAACGACGAATATAAAATTAGGATAAAATATATTAAGGGTCCCTAAGGAAGTTTAAATATTTAAAATAATTTTCAATTCATTAAAAGTTTCTCTAATTAGCATGGATTAGTTCAGAAAATAATTCAGCTTTCAGTTCTTTCTCGAACGTAATACATTAAGACCCGTTTTCTAACTGAGATTAATCATATTTCTCATAATACTATAAACGCAATGTTAGTAAAAACGTTGTACATGTAATAAAGTAAAAATGCCAACTTCTCTGCCTACTATATTATAAACATTTAACCATTATTAAATGTTTGTTTGTGTTATGTCTTTTGCCATAAGGATTTTCTTTGGAGGTAACAATTATAGTTGAATATTGAATAAAGATCCTGATGCAGTGGCTGAAGTATGTATATTAATATTGAATGTTACGTTTAAATTTATTTTAAAAGTTTTACCTTTTTCAGACAACAATAATAATGCAAATTGTTTTGTACTTGGTTGAAAGACGTTTGATTGTATGGATTTGAGTTTATTGATAAGCATTACATGTCTTTATATTAGGATATTTTATCTATGTACAGTATCATCAATAAGGGATTTCTGTATTTTAAAATATTACTACTTCAAGTATAATAAAAAACAGTTTTTTCAAATTTTAAATTACAATTATTTTGCTTAAACTAGAGAAAATATGTTTTTATCTTTTTGGTATTGTATTACCTTTGTGCAGAAAGCGTTTACTATAGGGCACCATTACTTATAATGGGAAAATAATTTATATTGAAACATATTTTTGTTTGAAGTTTTAATACAACTTTGGAGTGTACGTTTTAAGTTTAGTACTGGTGTATCACTTAAATTTCAACACATAATCAACAACAGATAACCAACAGTCCGTAAAGAAAAAAGTGGAATTTTTACACCCAAACATCAAACAAACCGATATAGTAAAACCTGTTCCTTTTGCCTTTTTGAGATATTAAATATATATATATATATATATATATGTTGATAACACCTATCATTGTGGGTATATGTTAATTTATCTAAATAAATAATAATAGCATATCCATTGTAACATTTTAAAGCAACTGAGAGGGTTAGAATAAATTTAAAATATAAAATCAAGGGTAAAGAAGTCTGGCTGGAAAATTAAAAGAACTGTGGATAGTAAGTTTCACATATTAACCTCAAAATTTCGTTTTTATAAAAGATAACCTAAATAAATAAATTCAAACAACTTCGGGAGTTCGGCCTATTAAATAATTAAAATAAACACTAAAATTCATAAACAATAACACCTAAGTTAAAAGTAAACTTACCTTTTCCAAAATATTAAACAAAATGAGTAAAATTTATCATAGCCTATGTTGAAAAGTAAGAACATTTTCACAGTTCTTAACAATGTAAATTCATGCATGTTTTAGCATAAGAAATATTAGAAATTAAGTAAAGTCATTGTAAATTAGTTATTAGTTTAACCAAAGTGTTAGGGATATCAAAACAAAAGTGTGTAAATATAATGTGAACAAGACAGGTAATAGCAATGCTAACGGGTTAATATGTTTTCTTTTCGGTAATCGAAAGATCGCAACCAAGCAGCTGAACAGCTGTGTGGAAATTATCGAGTGTGAGAATACAAGTGAATGTTTATATAAAATAAATGAATTGGATATTTTAAGTAATAAAACAATATTAACATTTAAAAAGGTGGATATTTACAATTAGGAAAGTGAAAATAAACAATTGGAATTAAAATAAATACGACCAAATATATTTGAAAAAAAACTATTACAACCACGACATGCCATGTTCGGCTAAATAGCGCAAACGAAAATCGGAGGCAGTTTTCAATTGTTAAGGAGGGAGTTACAAAAAGATTGGGAAGAATAAGTACTCTGATTTCAGTCTTGATCCAGTGCAGACGTATTTAAAAGTATTTAAACAATTTATATTCCTAAGAGTAGTAAGGTACCGAGAAAATAAATAATACAAGTAACTTGGAGGAAGAAACGAATTATAAGTCCCAGGGAAGTGGGAACTTAAATCAATACTGGTAGTAAATTTCATGCAAAACAGTTTGTAGGCAAGAGGCCATTTTGAAGGTAATACCTGACCAAAAAATATCCATTTTCTAAAACACTACATCCAAAATAAAAACTGCAAAATCAACATAAACTCTTAAATCTAGATCAAATTCTTCACACACTTTGGACTTTTAATATTTAGTTTTAGGAATTTTATAAATTAGTTTTTAGTATTTCATGTAGCCTATGTTAGTTGTAAGTGGTAAATTTGAGATTGCTTATTTAACAGCAAGACAGCCAGGGATTCTTTAACCCGAGATAGAGAGTCTTATTAAAAAAAATAATAATATAAAATAATATTCATTGTGCTCTGAAGCAAATATAAAATTGTAAAAAAGAATAAATAAAAGTATAAGAAAATTGTAAAATAAAAACCATAAAGGAGTTAGTACTTATTTCTTCAGCTAAGTAGTAGTAGTTTAAAAATTAACAGTAACTTTTCATAAATTGAACAAAAAAGGAAGTTTTACTAATATTATAATTTGATGCCCAACAAATGGGACATTTTGGAAAAAGAAAATTGAAGTTATAAATTTGACGCCCAATAAGTGGGGCTTTTTAAAAAGAAAAATATAGCTGAGTATTATACCATATATAGTGATATTGTTTACATATATTTTTTTACTATATGAAACAAATGATTTATTTCTAGCAAGGTTTTATCAAAGATTGTATTATGAGAGATTCAGTGAATTAGCATCAATCTAATATTATCCTAAAGCCATCATAATATCATCAACTAAAAATATATCCTAAAGCCTTTTTGAGTAGTACGTGAGATGACAACAGAAACCGAATTTCCACTAGATGAAGTTTAATGGCATGAATTAATGCTCAGTTGATAATGTGATATGCATAAGAGGAGTGTAAATACATGTTGAGATTGTATGCTGATAGAACCATTAATCAAGAAAAGGACTGCGGAGTTTACTAAAGAAAAAGTTTACTTTGGCTAGCGGATCCTGGTAGTCCATGAATTATCGAGGTTCGAAATTCTAGAACATGCCCACCTGGAGAAACTACAGGGAAATTGTTGTTGGTTAAACAACATAGAACAGTCTATTTTGATATTTAATAATTTATTATATATGGGTACATTGATAAAAATAATTTTTTTCTGTATATTTTGAAAATTATTGCATTTTTTTATTATTGCGATCGCTTATGTTTACTCTTAACCAAATAATACTTTTTATATCTTATATAGTTTACTCTAAATACATCTACTTTATTTTAAAGATAAAACAAATATAAATATTTTGTATAAACATAAAATGTGGCAACAAATTAAATAGTTGCAAATAGCAATTTACATTGATTTTTGCTTCGTCATAAACTGGTTAAGAATATTTAGTTTCCTTTCCTTCTTTATTTCTGCTGAATCTCTGTCGTGGGGTTTTACTTTAACTATGTTTTTAGTTTGATTGTGTAGTTACTTGCATATGTATATTACAGTTTGTTAAAAAAAATCACGTTAAATTATAATGGTAATCCACAATACTACTTAAATGATTTTTTGTAAATTTATACATTTATAAATCTATAAATGGTAGCAAATAATGCTTTAAGACTTTTATCAGGCCGGTTTTAGAAAATATTAAACTCAATATCTTATCCGTAATAGAAATCAACTAATATTATATTTAAAATTTCAAGTAGTTAAATTTAAAATTCATAAAATATGTTCAACGTTCTAAAAACCGTAAGTTTGTATATTCTTTACCCATAACGATTCAAGATGTTTGCTGAATGTCGATATATAGCTTGTTCAACCAAAAACAGGTTGTAGATAGATTTACTTTTAAATATAAATAGTTATAGAATATGTAGAACGAGCAAAGTTTAATGCATTTTTCCTCTCGGACAAAAGTGTTGAGGAGCAACTTTAAGGCAGAAGATTATATTTGTTTTACATTAAATTAATATATAAACTTATTTATTATATTATTTTCTAATCACAACAAATATTATTTAAAAAAAACAAGAAAAAGTCATCTTTACTAATTACATATAATGAAATACATTTACTTTAATATCAATAAAAATGGGTAAAAATCAACTCTACTACAAAACAGTTCAGGCGTTACTATGATGCCAAGGCTAAACCACTTCACATTTATCCCGTTTGTCATAGAGTCTTGATTCCCCTGGAGGAAAAGCTTAATTCCTCAGGCGACGCATAGTACGAGTAGTGGATTATAATTAACTCACATTTTGAATGAATTATATAATAAAGAAACTTTCTGTATGTAATTTACATACTTATTACTTAGCTTATATAATACTATTTGAATTTTTTAATATTAAGGAATTAATATATTTTTATGGAGTGTAGACCTTAAATTACTTTTTGTCATCATCACATGAAACTAGTTTGTCCCTAATCAAACTTGAAGTATTAAATATTTTCTAGTCTCATACATTAAATATTCAATTGTCAAATTGGTGTACAAATTTACTTAACTTTTTTAAGAACTGTTGTTAAAGAATTTGTTTAAATAATAATAAACCATTAAAAACGTATTTTAAAAAAACCGAGAAATTAAGTTATTGCAAAAATATTTTTGTTAACTGTAAGTTTCACTAAAATCAGACCATAAGCAATTATTGTATTTTTGTTTTACAAGCATTATGTAAAGCTACACTATATTAGTACATTATAATGTGTTTAATATTATTACTTATTCAGTAAACTTTATGTTTGGATAAAAAATCTTTTTTTACATATACTCGTATATTATTTCGCACTTTTGCTTTAAATTAAAATAAGCTATTGTAATTTTATAAATTATTTCACACATCTGTTAGGTTTATTTATAAGTTGTTAAATCTTTTTATAAATCACTTTATAGTTCTTTACAGTTTTTAGGACAAAGAACATATTTCATAATTTTTCACCCATATAAAATCCAATACAGCAGCTTTTATGTTAATTTATATCCTGCTTAGTAATTTTTTAAGTTCCAAATCCCTCTTCTGTGCTATTTAAGACTGTTATGCTAATACCGTAGCTACTAAATGTAATTAATCAACTATCCATTATTTATCAATAATATTTCATCCCCAGGGTTTACCCACAAATTTGTTATCAATTTTCTTTGCTCCATCCCTCATTATTTACCCATCAAATCAGATTTCTCTGCTACATCCCATTCTGTTGACTAAAGAATCGTTAATTATAGTAAATATAGTCATCTCAGAACCAAATAACTTTCATTGCGTAAACAAAAACATTTTACAAAAATGTATAATTAATTATTAAAATGTGCTTCTTTAGTTAGTTATCCAGTACGAAAGTAGACGTAAAGTTCTTATACTTGATTGAAAATTCACTTTTGAAAAGAAAAACGAATATTTAATTATTATTAATAAATCGGATTTACAATGTTAATAGATGTGTATCACGTAAGAATAAAATTACTAACAATATGGGATTTGTATTTTTGTAATTACAGTGTATTATCTAAAAATATTGTTAGCATAAGTATCCATTAACATATATTTAGTAATATTATTTGCAATATGTAATAATAATATTTATTATATGACGGGACTGGAGAATGATTTTATGTTTTATTTTATATATAAACTTCTTGTACTTAATATTGTTATAATGAAATATGGAAAAATTACTGTCAAATATTTAAACGTAGGAAAAAGCACACTTTTCGATCGGTTAAAGGCATCATCCAGTCATCTAAACTTGAAACCTCCAACACAATGTTCACCTTTTGGAACTCAATGAATACCTGTTACATTTTACCTTCACTTAATCCTGACCCAGCTTTTAAAAATAAATAAAGAAAAGACGTTACACATAAGCTTATTATATAAAGAAACAAAAAAGTTTGGGTGTGGAAAATATTCTCTTACATATTATTTTTAATTATATGAATAATAATAATAATTATTATAATTATTAGAAATCATAATAAAAGTGTTAATGTTTTTACGTAAATTGTACGTTGTTGTTCCTCTTAATAACTTTGGAATGTAATTTTTCCTTTCTGAATTACAGTAGCTTTGTTTTATGTTTATAAACTAATTCTTAGAGAGTATATTATAGTTTACGAATAATGAAAAATATCTCTTTTTTAATAAAAACTCTTAGAATCAACATTCTTAAACTCTCCAAAACACTGTTCACATCATTGTATTTTTGGGTTTTACTTGTGAATAAAAATTTTCGAAAAGTAATCAAATATTTTACTGGCTGTCTGTCTTCTGTATGAGAAGTAATTATATGACAAATCTTAACGAAATAACCAGACCTACTCTAAACTACAATCGATAGCGATTGTTGGAGGCATTTAATTTGGAAATACCAAACTTAGAGAAGCCTGAACACCAGCTCTCACCTCTCTTGCCACGAATGATAATTATTTCATAGTTCTTTATTTTTCAGGATCTAACTATTACACACTAAAATGTATTTTAATTGCACTCATAGATTTAGCAGAATTCGTATATATTTATTATATAATATATTGGTTGTCTATACCTCTGAGTATAGACTAGAGTATTTTAATTTACCATAATATAGTATAACAGCTGTTAATTTTTTCATCAATATTTATAAATATAGATGTTTTTAATGAACGTATAAGGATTTTTTTCCTCGCTTTAAACCATTAATTATATGTATGGATAAATAAATAAAAGAAAATATTTCCAAAAAATTACCGATATAAAAGTTTTTTTAAGCGATCATAAATTAATTCCTAATTGATTATATTTTATTTAATAAACTTGGCAAATGATTTTAATCTTGTTATTTTCTAAAAGTTCAATATGATTTGTGACTAGGAGATAAATGGAGTTTTTCTATGATCGGTCCTATTTACCAATTTGAATCAAAGTAAATTACTTTTTCACAATATTTTTATTTTATAGTTTGATTTTTCTGATGGTATCTGTCGAATTTAAAATTGAAACGAGCAATTGTTTTATATGATACAAACTATTTATGATGTGAAAAAATCAAACAGCTCAGACACATTGTTGTTTTCAAATTTGAATTTTTTGTATACTTTAAATACAGACTTACATTTAAATTCACATTTACATAAATATTTTAGAATTATTTATAATAGTGCATTATTATTTGATTTATTATATAAAGCTCAAATTCGGTTTATAAAATTGAAAAATTATTAAGTGTATATTAATTAATTAATATACACTTAATATACACGCAGTATAACACCTGCGATTATTATTCTATGTAACATATTTACGGTATGTTTTGGGGTTATTTTAAAAAGTACGAATCAGCAACAATGATACTGAATAAGAAGTTAAAATATGGAATTTATTTTAAATCAACCACAAAACAAGTGTGGTAGTTTTAACCAGATGACGGCACATGACACACATACAGATTACCAGCAATTGTTTATTGAAAAGAATTATTGAATCAAAGTTTCCGTGATTTATCATCTCCAGATTTTAATCCTCGTATTATTGACGAAGTTATCACCAAAACTCAAAGAGTATACTTTGAAAAAATCATTTTAGCAAAATAATATTAAGTCGTTTTGCACTCGTAGCAATGAACGGTGTGGCAATGTTAAAAATGTTAAAAATGTTTTTTTTTTTAAGAAACAAGATTACTTAAAATAGTTGATATAAAAGTAATTACCTGGTATTATAAAAGTTCTGTATTACGTATTTGATATTCAATTTGAACAACTTTTAAATAAGTATGGGTAAACTTATTACTTTAGTCTTATACTTTTAATTACTGAAAGAGAAGTTAGTGTTTTTTTTTTGTTTATTTTTTTTATTGCTTTTCAGTACAACTTTTAGAGCTTTATTTATAAATATACCCATGAAAATTCCTTTTAATATTTTCTATTAAGCTACGTAGATTTTAAATAATTACAAGTATTGTCACCATTATACGTTATATTTATTCAAACATAATATAAGCTATATTATAGCTTAAAATAATTTATAATTGTCTTTTTGGAATCGTTTTCCTGTCCTACCAAGTTAACGAATATCTAATTTCTATTAATATTAATGACTAAGTATAAAACATATATATATATATATTTCCCCCTGTTGTTTACAGCTCACTTTTATTTGGTGTGCTACTATTAAATATGGCATTCTAAATAAACTTGTTTGGTAATGAAACGAATGTATGAAAAAAAGAAATTTATCATCCATGGTAGGAAAATCTATTAAATATATTTCAACTACATCATATACTACATGGATGTACAGGTTTAATACAACTCTCATACAACTGGGTTCTATACAAATGTCTAAACAATTTAACCTCAAATAACAGTTAGTTCACTTTTCGTGTTCCTATTCATTCTGCACAACAGAAGTACTCTTTAAATAAAGCTAATATAATGGTACCAAAATATATTTAGCGAATTTTTTCAAACTCGTAAAATTTTGTGTTATTTATTTATGAATACTGTCTTTTGAGTGGCCTACATTGGATGTGAGTATTTTGTGTATTTGATATATACAAGAAGAGGAGTATAAAATGACTTTTTAAAATACATAAATTAGATGCAATTAATTTCAAACATGATTATGTTGTAAATTATTATAATTACATCACTTACTTTTTATATGATGGGAATTTGGACCAAAGTTAACTTATTTGTTAGGAAAGCGTAAATACTAATGCTAAGAAATAAAAAAAAAAATTATATAAGTATTGTAAAATAAATGCAGTGTAATGTAGAATGAATTTTAAAGATTATCGTAAACCAAATGAGGATACAATCCAGATATAGTTTAAGATGCAAAGTTCAAGGGCAAGGGACTTGTATTGTTTTTGATACTTAGCATTCTTTGCCCTTCTTAAACAACCTACCTACTAGCTGTATTATCTAATCACCTAAACAATACATGACAGAGGTATCTCCCTTTAAAAAATCACTCAATTCTAACCAAGGGCTTTTCACTCGCGAGATCAATAAACGTTTTTACTGATCTCCTGCCTATAATATTTGCTACCCTGTCCTATATCAACTTCAACACCCTAAATACATAATTTACGTGATTTTTCGAACTAAATATACAAACCCTAAGAAAGACTGTTCCTAAGTATAACATATAGTTCGGCGTGTTGTTTGGTAACTATAAAATATCTGCTTAAATAAATATCTTAACACCGCTTCTAGTTAATTGTTTATTTATAACCCCACACCTGAGCAAAATAACACAGTATTGAACTTACGTTAGCTTCGAAACAGAATAGTTTGATACATAATGGAACTTTATGAGAACTGAACAGTTTGCACCACACAAATTTATAGAGAGTTTTGGTGCAAGATGTTTTTCTTTACGATGTAATTCTCATCAAAGTGAAGCTGTTAGAGTAGTCCAAAATAGCTGTTTTATTTTTTACAATTTTAATCAGTTTAAGTTTGTATACGAACCTGCCCCTCTTTTTTAACATGCCACCTTTTTTAAAATGTATTATTTTTATTTTTTAAATTAATTATTAAGTTCTAAGAGTTGCAAAATAATTCAACACTATCTCTTGCAGACCTGCAGACTGTGGACGTCTGATACATTAGAATAATGTAATCTGCATTAATAAAAATCTTAAAAAAGTCCTCCTGAAATTGCAGACCACACTTAAAAAATTAGATAAATCATTGAGAGATTAAGAAAATAACAATGCCCCTTAAGTCACACCCTTGTCTCAAATTTGAACTTCTAAAAAAAGGATTGTTTACATTGTCTTGGCTATCATCCGTTTTATGAAAGACTCAAAAATATAACCTTGATAGTATTAAAGAGGCAAAACTTAACAATAACTTTAAGAATAAAAATAAAATAGAATCTGTAAAAAACATCTTAAACCATGCTAGCTGACGCCTTAACAGCAGACACACTAAATATGTAAACAAAACATACATAAATTTGTAATATATAAATGACATCAAAAAAGGTTAAACAAAGTAAATCCCCTAACGTGTAACTAATTTAAGCACTGTATAAATCAACTAAATTATCTGCGCAATTATGTACACGTTTTTATACACTATGCATACCATACAATCTCTAATATAAACTCAGATTTTTTAATTAAGTTTTTCAAATTAATCGTAATATTTATAAACTTCTTTCTTAACTAGAATCACAGATACTTGGTATTGTTTCTAAGGTTTGTAAATAAATACTATTGATCCATTGAAGAGTAAATCTTTGAAAATACACACATTCTGACATACCTAACAAACTTTATAATTTTTTATTTGACTTTGATAATAAAATAAATCTTATAGTTACAAATTGTAATCATATAATTTATTTCAATAACGTATTACATTTGTGAAAAAATACGTACTGGTACATGATCTTAATACAAATAGTTAACATTTAAAGTTTATTGTAACAGATATGTAACTATAATTTATTTTTTATCTTCCAATATCTATTTGTTCTGTAAGTAGACAAGGTCAATGCAACGTAAAAGCTTGACATCTAAACAGAAGTTCTGTTAAGTTCTAGACTTTACACTGTGAATAGATATGCCAACAATTTCCTCGTTGGTAGTCCAGCAAACAATTTGAAGTCAATTACTGCTTTGTTCATTAAGTCTAATTGGCATTGAGTACAGCCTTACGAAGTGCGTGTCCAAAGTGATTGTCTTCATGCAGCTTTTGACTAAATCTGACTTATTCTAATTACACTTTAACATATATATATATATATATATATATATATATATATATATATATATA